>JANBXA010000372.1:21265000-21352500 GCA_030556225.1 Cricetiscus sungorus | reverse complement strand
GAAATACTGCTATCCACCCAGACAGAATTGATACCTAGTTTCCCTAAAGACACACACTGCTCTCATTTTCTTTACATTTTCTTGTCTGGCTGCTCCCAGATTGCCACAGCAGTGTTCTCTTCCCAGTTTCCTCGTAATTGTCTTGGGTTTGGACCCCGGCCTCTGGTAAATTTAAATGTTAGCTACCAGCTTGCCAAGTACCTAGTAAATTAAATTTCCCAATTAGTTAATAACAGAGTGAATAGCTCAACAGATGGCCTCTCTGAGATGGAGGAGAGAGAGAAATAAGCGAGAGGGAAGAGAGAGAATATATACATCCAAGGTATGCTGCGCCTCGTATATGGCACACTGACAGCTAAACTTTTGACTTTTCTAGTGGGACTAGGACTCTTAAACAGCCCTTAAGGAAAATCTATTCTGTGTACTCTTGTAGATTTCTGTAAGTTAGTGGATACAGTAGCTTTTAAAAATGTCTCAGAAGCTATTTGTTACATTTCATTAGAAAGTTGCTTTAATGAATCCTGTTATCTTATTAACTTTACAGTGCCTTTTATTTATTAAGGTGGTGGGGCATTTTGTGGTTGATTTATACTAGTTAAAGCCCCAAATGTCCAAGTGACCCGAGCCCCCCCGCGGTGGAAGTTTCCACTCTAGTCATTCACGTGGAGACACATTTTGCTTATGTTTGAAACCCTGTGTGATCATGAGTGGACGTGAAGTGTGATGATGACAGCCCGTCTTTGGGAGGTAGGGGTTGGAAAAGTGGAACTGCTTCCAGAAAGGACTGGGGCTTGAGGAGGAGGCTGGGAGCGAACCCCTCCTTCCCTGAACAAACATTTGGGCTTTTTTTTTTTTTTTTTTTTTTTTTTGTCTACCACACGCCAGAGCCTATTCGTGTCTTCTCCGGATGGGTGCTGCTCCTTGATAATTCTCTATTCTGATAATCTCAGGAACTCGAGCTGCCCTCACTTCCGACCTCCTTCCTCTGAAGGCGGCCGGAGGCGGGAGCGGGGACCGTGGCGGGGCAACCGGTGCCGGCCGGCCGAGCGGGGCACACATCTGCCGTTCTCCCGGGAGCGTCTGTCAAGGCGTGGGAGGAAAACGCGCTCCGAGTCGCCGCCAGCCGGCTCTCGGGACCAAAGTCTCCCGAAGCGCACGGTCCTCGCCCCCGCGGGCCCCAGAGGGGGAGGGTGGAGGGAGCCGAGGCAACTTCGGGGGAAGTCGAGGAAGGCGGCCTGGGGTCCCGGGAGCCGAGGCCGGGCGGGGCGCACGGGGCGCAGGCCGCAGTCCTCCCGGCGGCCTCGCGGGGGCGCCGGCGCGGCCGATCAGGTGACCGAGCGCCGGTCCGGGCTACGGGAAGCCGCCTCGTTCTCAGCCGCCGCCGCTGCTGCCGCCGCCGCCGCCGCCGCCACCACCACACCTAGCGGAGGAGCCGGGAAAGGCGGCCCGGGTGGGGGTGGGGGGGCGACTGGGGTGGAGAGCGCCGCGGGTGGAGGCGGAAGGGCGGCGGGCGGAAGCGAGCGCCGCGGCTGCTGTGTCACGGCGCGGGTGGGCGCGCGGCATGGGCGCGCCGCGCTGAGGCGGAGGTCGCGGGCGGGCGGGCGGGAGGGCCTGAGGGAGGCGGCGAGCCGCGGAGTTGCGCGCCCGGCGGCGGCGGCGGCGGCGGCGGCGGCCGCACCATGTCGCGCTCCGTGCTGCAGCCCAGTCAGCAGAAGCTGGCGGAGAAGCTCACCATCCTCAACGACCGGGGCGTCGGCATGCTCACGCGCCTCTACAACATCAAGAAGGTGCGCACGGGCCGGCGAGGCCGGGCGGGGTGCGGCGGGGAAGGCCGCGAGCGCGAGCTCGGCCTGCTCGCGCGGGGCCTCCGGGATGCGCCGCGGCCTAGAGTGAGCCGCGGAGCGGGCAGGCGGGAGCCATTTCCCGGCTCCCGGGTCCCGGCTCCCGGCGGCGGTGGGAACCGGCCGGGCCGCGCATGGCCGCCGCGGCGCCTTGGTTTGCGGGAAGGGAGAACGCGCGGCCTTCCCGGGCTGCGGCGGCGAACGAGCCCGGGTTTCCTGGCGAGGGAGTGTGGGAATGTGGCGAGCGACCCTCGCTCCGCTCCCCACTTGGCCACTTGATATTTCGGTCGCTGAATAAGCTGTACCCCCCCACTCCCCACCCTCCAGCATGTTGACGTTTAGGATAATTTCATTTTGAAGATGGACAGGAGGGGGAAGTGAGGGTGGAACCGGTTTTCGTCTGAAATACTTGTAGGCTGTGAGTCACTAGAACAGGAATAACAACCTTTCCTCTCTACTCCTCCTCATTTTAGTTTTCCCAACCCTATCTGAGGAGCAGCAAGGAACATTCCTTAAAGTACAATTTTATACCAAATAAAAACGAAATCTGTGCCCATTGCAATTCCCTTCGAAACATACGAGGATTTGAGTAACTAGCCAGTGGACCTATTGGGAATCTGTGTGCTTTCAGATTGGGGAGTGGAAGACGGTATTGAAGTTACGAAAAGTAGATATAAAAATAAGGGGGAGGGTGCCATTAATTTACCTTAGAGGAAAACAACCCCAAATCTGTTTATTTTTAGACAGTTTTGATAAGCAGTGAATTTCGTAGAGAAAAAGTTTGCTTTTGCTACAGTCTATACATCTACATTCTTGTGGGTTTGTATGTATGTGTCAAATTATTCATAATCTCGTTTTAAAAGAGTATAACGTGAAATACTGCCCTTTGACCATAGCAATGGAGTAAATAGGTTGTTTGTGAGTATTGCTGAAGATTGTTTTAAAAATGGAAGTTAAAGCATTCGAATATAAACCTGTTTTAATCCTCCAGTTTGAATTAGACGCTGATTCTGAAGCACACTGCTTTAAGTTGGTAATATTAAACACTGGGAAAGGATGCTGTGTTCTGCTTACTCAGTTGGTTTCAATGAATGGTTACTCTAAACCCAGAACACTCTGGAGCTAAAAGATGTACCCATTCATGACAAAGTCCTCTTCATTCCCCCCTTGACTGCAACTTTATAGGGTTTGGAAAAAATTTAATTTTAGGTAGTATAAGTCGCATTGATGACAAACGACTTTTGGATTTCACCGCTTAAGAAACTTGGAAGTCTTAAGTTCTATGTGGACTTCGTTTTCTTAAAAAAAAAAAAAAACCCAGCAAGTCAAATGTTACTAAAAGTTACCAGACCTGCGGTATTGTGGTTAAAGGAAATGGTTATGATGGTTTCTAGAAGAGGAAGTGAGAGTAACATCAGAAGTGATTTGGATAGTTGAGCAAAATACTTTCTTTAATGCAGTCAATTCTCTAAACATTTTTATAGAATAAATATAAACAGACTTGAATACTTCATTCTCATGGGTAATAGTAAATGGAATTCTAACCATTTAAATTATAATTACAGTCTGGCCTTTTTTCAAAGTGTTTTTCACTTCCTGTTTTGAGAAACCTCAAGCTCTTGTGTTGACTACTAAAATGGGAATTAAGTGAATGCAGTCATTATATCTAATTGTCAAGCATTTTGAGTTATTGAAATGTGTATATTTCAGCACTTACATGTAGTTAGTTTCTTGAAATATTTTGCCTATTTGGCTTATGAATTTCTTCTGAGAAGAGTAATTTATTTTGAAGACTAATACTTAGGACATTACCTAGCACATAGGCTTTTATTAGTATTCTGTGAAATACACTGTGTGTGTGTGTGTGTGTGTGTGTGTGTGTGTGTGTGTCTTTGTGTATGTGTGTGTGTTAAATGCATCTGCTGTTTATTTTGTGACAGGAAGAGAGTGAGGAAGCAAGCAGGTGCTTGGAGGTTAGTAGATAACTTGTGAGTCTGCTCTCTCCTACCTCCAGGGTGGGGGTGGGGTGGGTTCTGGGATCGGATATGGTAATCAGTACCTTTACCCTCTGAACCATGTTGCTGGCCCATTTGATAGAATTTGAATCTTTTAGCCTATGGAATTGCCTGTCTGTATCAGCTGCTTGTCTATACCCAGTTGGCTAAGGATTGAAACATTTGTTCAGATATCTTGCCAAAGAATTAAGATCTGCTCATTATTGTTTATAACGTCCATGTTGTCTGTATTCTTATGACAATATAAATCACATAATCTTTTTATTTATTTTTGTCTTTTAGATTTTTAAGTTTTATATGTATGAGTGTTTTGCCTCCATGTATTTCTGTACCATTTGTGTGTCTGATGCCCACAGAGGCCAGAAAAAGGTGTTAGAGACTCTGGAACTGGAATTAAAATAGTTGTCAGCTCCTACTCATATTTCAAAACCTGGCACAAATGTTCCTATCCATCTTCCTATTTTTCCCAGTCTAAAAACTTTATATAGAGTCTCAAGTCTCCCACAATCCTACTTACACTCTGCATTTGACTAGCTACACATCTCTCTAATCAAGATATGATGCTGGATTTAATATACCTGTTTCTCTAATGCTAGAGAAGACATTGAATGGATGGTGACTAAATGCAATGGGGGGGAAGTGTAGCATGAATTCTAATTGGTATCAATAATAAAAACCCGGAGTAAGATATTGGGATTAAAGCTGAAGATCAGAGAAGCAAAGCGGCCAGACACTAGAGTTCTCAACCTGTACAAATGCTCAGACCAAAAGGGTGATCCTGTCCTCAAGACTGCATCTCCAGACTGCACTGCTCCTCAGACTGCACTGAGCTCCTGTCTCCTCACGCTGATGTTCCTCTCTAGTGCTGGGGTTAAATGCATGGAATCCCAAGTGCTGAGATCACCTTTGTGTGAGCTCTGTTTCTCTTTTAGACTGGATCAATGTTGTTTATCTTGAACTAAAGGAGATCTGCCTCTGTGTGTCACCACTGCCTGGCCTCTATGGCTAACTAGTGTGGCTGGATTTGCACTCTGATCTTCAGGCCAGCTTTATTTGTTAGATCATAAACAAAACTTCACTTTAGCCTGATTAATAAGAACCCAGAGACAGATACTGGGATTCAAGCTGAAGACCAGAGAAGCAAAGAGGCTAGCCATTAGAGAGTTCTAACCTCTACCAATGCTCAGTAGGAAGCTCATGTACTCTGGTTGCATTTCCAAACTGCACTGCTCCTCAGAATGCCTAGATTGCAGAGTGAATACAGTCTGAGACCCTGAGCTCCTGCTTTTTATTCCTCTCTAGTGCTGGGATTAAAGGCTTGCACCACCACCTGGCATCTATGGCTAACTAGTGTGTCTGCTGGGGTTAAAGGTATATACTACCAGTGCCTGGCCTCTATGGCTGTGACTAGCTTTGCATTCTGATCTTTAGGCAAGGTCTATTTGTTAGATCATAGACAAAATACCACCACATATTACCACAGGGAAACCCTCTCAACATTGTGACTACCTAAAAGATTAGCTTAAAAGGAAGTATTTCCAAGATTCTTTTAAGAGATTATTTGAAATTGTCAGATACACAAATCTATTTACACAGTAACAATTTAAGATTTTATGAGGTTTGATATTAATAAAATACTGCAGTACTATGCTCAAACTGGGAATAGTTTCTTTGTTTAAGTATACATTTTACCAAAGCCCACAGTATTGTTAAATTCTTAGTATCATCTTAAGAACTTAACTATATTCACTAGCAAATGTAATATTGAAAACAGCAAAAAATCTTAGGTATGTGATTACTATTAATTAAGCTATTAATTAAACAAACTTAGTTTGAGTACTATTAATGAAATAAACTTAGGCTAATCTCTGTTCCTAATTGTATTTCTTTTATTGCTGTTTACATATATTTTCAGTGTACAAAATTATGATTTGTAATGTCATACCCTAGACAGTGCTAGAAAACAAATCCTTGAGGCAGTCTTACTAGAAGTGTTCTGACACCAAGCTAAATTTCCAGTGGCCCTGTTTGTCTTTAAAAATAAAAATCTAAAATGAAAATTACAGAAGAAAAGATTTATTTCACTGTTTTTCTAATTTCCTCTTTAAGCAAAATGACCCATTTCTGTTAGTTTTACTTATGTGGTTAGTTCTTTCATCTTGTACACATTGTAATGCATCATAGACTGAATCTTAACAGTAACCATAGAGAGCTGAGGAGACAGCTCATCTGGGGAAGGGCTTGCCACACAAGCATAAACAATATGAGTAAGGTCCCTAGTACTGACCTAACATTCCACATTTGTAATCCCAGCTCAAGATAGCGACAAGTGGATTCTTAAAGCTTGCTGAGTAATCAGCCAGCCTCATCTAATCAGCCAAATCAGCCAGCCCCAGGTCCCAGTGAGAGACCCCCACTTCTCCAAAAAGGTTAGGTAACTCTTAAGGAATGATACCAACCGTGACCTTTGCCCTCTACATAAATATACATGTGCACACACCTACAGTCAACCCGTGTAAAGAAAATCACAAAAGAAAATAAACTTAACATGCAAAGTTGATACAAAATATATTTTACCAAAGAAATTTGAGTTAAAATTTTAAATTGCTAGTTTAAAGTTATCTCTTTTTTTAATACATTATACAAAACCAAACAAATCTCTATTAATACTCACTGATGCACTGACATGATGAAAATGATCTTTTCATACAAATTTCATCACAAGTAATCCACAGTAAAAAGGAAAAATATTTCTCTACTTGTACATTTCTGTAAAGTTATTGGCATGTTACTATTAATTGCATATTCCTTTCAGCTGTTTAAGAGATTGAATTGGATCTATCTATAGTAAGGTTTCTGAAGAACATACTAGGAAAATTTAAGAAGCAGTGAGATGGCTCAGTGAGTAAAAGCACTTGGGGCATGATGACTGGAGAATAATTAAGAGCCACGTAGTGGAAGGACAGAACTAACTCTGAAAAGCTGTCCTCTGACCTCTACATGTGCTCCATGGCAGACAAGAGCATGTCCCTTTTCACATCTCCCTCTCTGCACACCCCATGCACACAAGCTAAATAAATTAATTTAAAAAAAATGAAACTTTCTGAGCTGTAGAGATGGCTCAGCACTTACGAACACTGGCTGCTTTTCCAGAGGAACAGAGTTTGATTCCCAGCACCCACATGGTCCTTCGCAACTGTCCTTAACTTCAGTTTCAGGGGATCTGACACCCTTTCCTGGCCTCTGGTGGCACCAGGCATGCCCACGGTGCACAGGCAGGAATTAACAAAGATTAAATTCCACAACTTTTGTTCAGTAGAATAAAAATACAAACAATGTTATAAAATACCTCTCTCTGTGTGTGTGTGTGTGTGTGTGTGTGTGTGTGTGTGTGTGTGTGTGTGTGTGTGTGTGTAGAGCCCAGTGTTGAGGTCAGAGGACCACTTGGGGGAGGTTGTTTTTTTCTTCCATCATGTGGTTGTTGGGGGTTGACTCCGGTCATCAGACAGGGTGGCAAGTCTTTAATAGCTGGGCTATCTAGCCAACTTTTTTTAAAAATAGGCAAGCAAACTATACTTCCCTGTACTTAGATTTTCTTTTTCCAAGTCTCATGACATTGCTTATGGGTTGAGAGTCACATTCTATGTGAAGCTTTAATACTAATCTGTTTTCACTGTGAACAAATTATTTGTCCTTCTTGGCTATAATTTATAAAGTGAGATTAGTAGTTCTTACAATTGAATTATCTTTTTTTTTTTTTTTTTTTTTTTTTCTCAGCACATGAGTCAGAAAGTAGTTGTGATACTAAGAAAACTGTGTAAGAAAACAGTGGTGCAGTCCTTGCTGCCCCTGGTTTCTTCCCCTGACAGCTGTTCATGGTCAGGACTCGGTTTGTCAGCTAGGTTATAACTACATTTTGGAAGGTTGCTCAGGCCTCTCCTTTAAATGCAAAATGTCTTCATGGTATGTACCTGCCCTCAGGGCCTGTTAGATGCCGACCTGTATCTTTTGCCTTTTTAAAGCCTTACTGGTCCTGCTGGTTCTAGGCTAGCACTCTACCACTGCTCTGTATCTCCAGTCCTCAGTATTACTGATTTTGTCTTGGAATCTTAAGTAGATATTCCAGTTCTCCCACAGGGTGCAATACTGTTACTAACCTCATAGTTGGAAAATTAAGTCGAATATTAGTACAGTGCTGTTACTGTAGTAATTTAACAAGGGATAAATGGGCTTGGAGAGATGGCTCACTGATTAAGGGTTCTTACTGCTCTTCCAGAGGACCTGAGTTTGGTTCCTCTGGTTCACAGGTATGTGTAACTCCAACTTATCCAACATCCTCCTTTGGCCTCTACAGATAACATGCAATTAACACACTCTCTCCTCCCCCACCCTCAAACTTTAAAAGGGGAATAAACAGAATAAATGTTGGCTGCTGTTAATCTGTTTTTGGGTCTTTGAACAGAACACACCCCTTCCCATTAACTCTAGCTCTGTTCTTCCTTTAGAAACATTGCTTAAGTACCTTTTTCACTACTTGACATCTAGTTAGTGTTCATACAGAGCAATTGCAGAAGTGTGTTCTGCAGTAGTTTTTTAAAGATCTAATTAACATTGAGAACGACTATATCAGTCTTATACCTTATAACTTAAACCTTTGTTTCATAACAAGTATGTATCTGCACCATGTGTATGCGTGGTGTCTAAGGAAATCAGGAGTGGAATTCGGATCCCCTGGAATTGGAGTTATGGATGGTTGTAAACTACCACGTGTGTGCTGGAACTGAAACCAGGATCCTCTGCAAGAGCAGGAAGTACTTTTAACTGCTAAGCCATCTCTCCAACCCAGAAGTACAAAAAAACTTTAGTGAATGATTTTGAAGGAGGTAATGGTTTGATCCTCTTAGATCATTATTTTCCCAAGATTTGTGCCTGGAGAACAGAAATGAAAACTTCTTTATTTGGACTTACAATTACTAACTTTAAGAGCTAGAATTATTAATAAAATCACATGATTTGAAAGCATTTCTAATAATTTTGATACACTTTTCTCTTGGCCTCTTAGCCTAAACAATTAGTGAAGTTATTTCTTGTGTTCCCTTCTCAAACTCAGGGAAAATATTAGTTTAAAGTAGATTGACTGACTAAAATATAGGAGGTACAGAAGGAAAAAAAAATTGGAGTAGTAACCAGTGATTCTTCAATTCAAGACTGCTATATTTTTAAAAAGCTTAGCAAATCAGTCAGTTTTGAGCAGCTGGATTATGGTAAGAATGGTAGCATGAATTCTCTTTAGTCTTAATAATAAAAACTTGGAGTTAGCTATCGGAGTTAAAGCTGAAAGGACAGAGAAGCAAATTGGCCAGCCACTAGAAAATTCTCACCTCTACCATTGCTCAGACCGAAGGGATGATCCTGTCCTCAGACTGACTGCTCCTCAAACTTCCATGAGCTCCTGTCTTCTCAGGCCTTGTATTCCTCTCTGTCCAGACATATCTCTTCCTGTCTCCACCTCCTTAGTGCCAGGATTAAAAGCATGTCACTTCAAGTGCTGAGATCACATTTGTGTGAGTACTGTTTTAGACAGGACCAATTTCTTGTAGCTCTGGATGGCCTTGAACTAATAAGAGACCCGTCTGCCTCTGTCTCCCAAGTGCTGGGATTAAAGGTGTGTGCCACCCTGCCTAGGCTCTGTGGCTAACTAGTGTGCCTGACTTTGCACTCTAATCTTCAGGAGAGCTTTATTTGTTAGATCATAAACAAAATATCACTACAGAATGGAATATTTTTATATATTACCTTGGAGTCCTCCTAGAGGTATACCTTCTTGTATTGAGATATTCAGTTACAGATTCGTATTTGGGTCATGCTGGTTAGTGACTAAATCCTTGACTAGGCCACTTTGTTTCCCTGAAGTTCCTCTGTTCAGGTAATCTCTAAAGCATGGGTGCCTTTGAATACAAGAATTACCCCAGAAATGTTGCTTCTACTCTCTTATTTTTGATTGTGTTGTTGTTTCTTGAGTTTTGTTAATCTTTTATGAACAGGTAGTGGGACTTTGAGAGTGCATTTTTTGTTTTTAATCTTGGTGACTTCTTGGAAAAACATGTAGCTGTAAGCATGTAAAATTAAGCTATGGTATGTAATCTTAGCTGTAAACACTTATGTGAAGGACTGAAAAGGATTTCAGTGGTAGGTTATTGATAAAAAAATTCTGCCAGATCTATTCTTGGTGTTTCTAGTCAAAGGCATTTATTTTGTGACTTAAATTATGTTTTCTGGAAATCTGTTCCTAATAACATTAGATTTTGGTTTTGTGAGAACATTAACTTATAAATGTTGTATTAGCAATATGAATGTAAAATTGGCAATCCACATAGATTGAAAGTTTTACTTTAAAAGTGAGAAGATGTGATTTAGAACTCATTAAATATTTAAGTTCTTGGCATTGAGATAGGCATTTGACCTACCCTATACGTTAACATATTTAGATTCGGTCTTTGTTATGAGCCTTTCTGTATATATTAGTACAGATGGTTTTAGTAGCTAAGTATAGTGATGATGTTTGTAGTTTATAAACTACAAACTGTTTATATAATAAATGTAGTTTATAAAACTACAGTTTTATTTTAAAAATTCTCTACTTCTAGGATGACCAATCAAAAGGATTAATTTGACCAATTTAAAGGATTAATAGCATGAGATGCTTTCAAATATGTTGATATTTTTTTGTTCTAAAACAGTAGTGGGGAAAATTAATCTTTATAGACAGATTTCTGATCAATTAAATTTTTCTACTGTGGTACTGTTAATGTGAAAACCATAACTGAGTTATAATTACAGCTCTTGCTAGTGTGTATCTTACCTGAGAAACTTAATCAGATCATAGTTTAGTTTTTCTTGTACTTTTCTTTCTTTTCCTGATTATTCCTCCTATAAATATTTTTTATTAAGTAAATATGTTAGGTAAGTTGATTTTTTTAAAAAAAGTAAAATGGAATGTTTGTGTATTCCTTGTGTTTGTATTAGGCTTATATTTTTTTTAAACATTCCTTGTATGTGAAATATATCTGTAAGTTCTTCACACCCACAAACATACCACACCAGTGTAGTAAATACAGAACTTTTTAGGATAAGTTGTAATTATTGTTTCCAGTTTAGTAGAAGAAGACACCAAGAAATGAAGGGTGAAATCATTAACTCACGGTTTTGCAGCTATTATGTGAGCTAGGTCACATAATATGAACATGGGTATCCCATTTTAGAACTCATGTTCTTGGGCTGTTGGGATATAGTGGTAGAATATGTTCTTAGCATATTTGCATTTCTAAGTTCAATCCTCAGCACCAGAAACATAAATCTATATTCTTTCCGTAAGTAAAACAAATATAGAATGTTGACCTAGGGTAAGTGAGAAAAAAAATGTGGTTGAGAGAGGGACTCACGGTTAAGGAAGTTACACTAAATGTGCTGCTTCTAGATACCATGATGCAGACCATTACCATGATCGGTCTCCATCGTAGACTTATGCTTAGGTGACTGATATTCTTCATTTATTATAGCCATCTCTAATAATGGTGTACATTTTTGAGCACTTATGTGCCAGTCACTTTGTTAAATGCTTTACATGGATTACCTAAGCTCTTCAAACCCTCATAATGACACTGTGAGGTAAGTACTCTCCCTTCTGCCTCTTACAGAAGAAGGAACTGAGACTAGGGGATGTTACAAATGTGAGGTTCCAGAGCTAGCAAGTAGTAGAAATCAGAGCCTCACTGCTTAGCAAAATTGATGTCACTTTTCAGGGATGCTCTCACATATGTCCACTGAGCAGCATGCAAAGAATAACTTAGTAACTTCTAAAAGAAGTTATGTATAATTTTATTTGTACCCTGAACTGAAGTTCCTTTTTATTTTGTTTTCCATATAAGAAGAGCTGTTTATATACAGATTTTTCTTTTGTGCTTTTTGGAAATAGGTAATGTTTGAATTGATAGCTTCCAATAGTGTTAAATACCTGGATTTTTAAATAATTAGAATATAAAAGATACGTATCATGAAAGGTCAACATATTGATTCACTTTAGGACTCTGTACTATCTTAGGCATGCTTTACATAAGAAAATGCTAATCTGTAGTTATTTTTAAAGGGCAGTTTCTTAGTTATGTGAGTCTAGATTATGTTATAAATGAATGATATCTTGAAAAAAGATAACAAACTAGAAGACCAGTCAAAGAAATTATAGTCTGAGGAGAAGTCAGACTATGCTAATATTATGTAGAAACCAATTTGCATAGTAGCCTCATCAGTCTCATTAAAGGTTAAGTTCTAAATTTAAAAAAATTGTTTAATTGTAGTGAGAATTGGTACTGCATTCCTATCTCCATTTATAAAAATAGGAATGTTTTTATTGGCTTTCTTTATTTTATTCTTTGGATTGGAAGCTAGGTGATATTTAAAAAATAGTTTCAATTTGAACTGAAGTACAAAGTTCATCCTGTAACAATTCATTTTTATTCTTGGCTACCGTTTCTTTTTAAGGTATGTAAAATTTCACTGATGGTTTTGCTCCTATTTTTATAGCTGCATGTAGTCTTTATTTTTCCTTCTTTCTAGTGTTACTTTAAGTTGGTTTAGAAAGACCCCTGAGATACTGACATGGTTGTACACTTACACAGTAGTATTTAAATCTATATGAATAGTATAAACTATATAAATCTATTGTATAATAGAACTTGCTACTTAAGTACCTTATAAATTGTAGCACCATACAATTCTCATTTTGTATTGTTATTCATAGTCTTCAGTGCATAAGTTTTCTACTGAAAAGTATGTCATAGTTTGACAATCATTGTTTACACGTAATTTTCTCTCTTTTTATTACAATGCTTCCCCAGCAAGGACAAGTTTGGAAGGTTTGCAAAGCTTTTCACCTTCCCTCTGCCCGCTTGCCCGCTTTCAGATCAGTCTCATGTTTCATAACTTCTCTTTCTGTAATTCACAACATAGCCATAGTAAACTAGAAGGTCAGATTACAGTACTGTATCTCCTCACACACAGCAGACATCACTGTAATAGCATATGCTTTAAAAATGGAATAAAAATTAAGGGTATTGTGATTTTTTAATATTTCCCTAAGAGACAGCTTCTTACATAAGCAGTTACCTGACACATACTGTACTGTTGATACTTGCTGTTTCCATGTAACTGCAGAGGGACTCACACTGCTGATGTGGTCAGATGGGGACATTTCCATATCCCTTGCTCTTGTGAGGACAGACACAGGTGCATTGCTTGAGGTGCTGCTGTATGAGGGAACACAGTGTTGTAATGCAAATGACCAGAGAAGCAGGCAACACACATTAGGAGTGTAGACCACCTTTAGTGTTAGCAGCTTCCAGTTCTTCTGAACTAGGACTCTTGTATTAAAATGTTGTCAGTAAATGAGGAAAACATTTTGGAAAAGACATTTTTAAACATAAGCCATCATTTTATAACACTTAGAAACATTTCTAGGACTTTACTTAATATTTGACTTTATAATACTTTATTAGCTTCAGATGAGTACAAACCTACCTCAAAACAAAAAGGGTTTTCATTTTCTTTTCCTTTTTTTAGGTTTGAGCTTTTTCCTTCACTGCTGTTCTGCGCTAACTGCTTTAAAACTTTCCATGCGTTTTTTTCAGTAGAAGAACATCTCTGTACTGTCTCCATCGCATATTTCAGCTGTGACAATCCCTGCACTTTGCCTGTTCATTTTATCACCTGCTCACCAAAAACAATAAATCTTTCTGATTTCAGATTTGCTATTTTCCCTTGATTTTAGGAAGATACATTTCACTTTTTTTCATTACTGTTGTTTTTTTAGGCATGTGGAGATCCCAAGGCTAAACCATCCTACCTTATTGACAAAAACCTGGAATCTGCTGTGAAATTCATAGTCAGAAAGTTTCCTGCTGTAGAAACACGCAACAACAATGTAAGTTGTCCCAATTTTCTATTTGGCATCATCCATCTAGGAAAAGAGCAATGTTCAGTGGAGTGTTGTATCTCCCATTTGTCTAACACTATGTGCAATATTTGATGCACAGATTTTAGACCTTGCTTAAATGCTTTTAAAGGCAGTATTCATATCTCTGACACTAGAAAACCTAGCTACATGTTAAATCTTCATTTCTTACAGACTATTTTCTTTGAAGTTAAGAATAGCATCCCTAAATGTGTATGGTTACTTGGGGCATCTTGTTATCCTTGCATCATTAACTTAATTTTCTTTTGAGGTTGGCAAGGGTGTTATAGAGCTTTTATGGCTTTAGTAAGTAGCTGTTTTTATTTTTAAGTGCTTTCCTGGCACTTTCTTGGTTTCTTGGTTTCCAAAAGCATTTCTAAAGTTAGTGAGGTTGTGGTATTAGGGTCTTTTCTTCCCATATTAGTTTCTATGTGGAATTTTTCTTTTATAAAGTTTTTTTCTCTTATATTCAGTCTTTCTGATATGTTTTTTGGGAGACAGTTTTTAATAGTAATCTTATGAATAACCAGTTCTAAAGTTTTGTTTTACTGTAACATATTTATAAAAGTTTTATTGACTTGGAAACAAGTCATCATTTTGTTTTTATTTTTCCTTTGATATTCTCATACTGCAACCCTTGCTTTCTTTTTTGCTTAATATAAAAATTTATTCTAGCAATTTTTCTTTATGAGTGCTCCAGTCTCAAATCTTTTTAAAAGATACATGGCCACGTTTTATCCTTAAATGATATGTGATCATAGAAGATTTATATTTTCCTTGTTGCTAATATTTAAAACATTTCAACGTGGAGAGAAGTGTTAGTCAGAATTAGTAAAAATAAGTCAGGTGCTTTTAAAAAAAGTCTTGGTTTTGGTTTCTTCTGCTTTTTAAATACTTTGTTAAAGTCTGGGTTTTTTTTTTTTTTGGAAGTTTGGGTTGGTAAAAAAAAATCTTGGTTTTATAATTGATTTCATAAAGGGATACAAAGAGGTCCTGATAGTAAAATTTTTATTTAAAGTACACATTTTAAAAAGACAGTATTTAATGTGGATAATTAAAAGCAAGAAAACAGCATGATGGTATTTCATTGATAATTTTCATACAACCAAAATTAAAACAGATTATACAGAAAGCATGTGTTCATTTGCATTGCTAGTAAACCATTTGCATAGCTGCTGGGTGTGGTGGTGTACTCCTATGGGCAGAGTCAGGCAGCCCTTGGTGACAGGCCAGGACTACATACTGAGACGTCTCAGTCTTAATGAAAAGGACAAGGTATTACTTATGAACATTAATTTGTTCTTTCTGAGAGATTATATACTCATCCAAAATGACAAATGAAAATCTGTCACTTCATTTTGTATATACTTGTTCCTAATGAAGTGTCTGACAGGAAAATTTCTTAAATTTAGCATATATTAATTTTCATATGGCACATATACTGAATGTGAGATCTTATTAAGAGCTGATTAGACAGATATATATTAACTGATTAATAATAATAAGCATTTTCTGAAAAAGCCAATAAATAACTTACTGTTTTCAGTATGCTTGGCAAACTGCTTATAATAATAATGCTCTGCAGAACTTTGTTCTTTAATAGTTTCTCTTCCTTTTTCAATATTAACAGCATGGAATTGGAATTCTTGATAAACACTTATTTCACATGCTGTACAATTTATCTTCTAAGTGTACAGATTAAGATTTTTAGTGTCTTCACAGACTAATTTTGAGTCTCGGGCACTGTACTGTTGGCCTGGCCCACATGAAGTAAACTGTTATTGGTTTTTAATATATTCAACAACTCGGTAAATTTTAGAGCAGTTAATCACCCAGAAGAAATTCTGCTTGCTGAGCATTCAGGATGTCTGATTCCCTGCCAGCCTCCTAGTCCTAGGCAAGCACTGATCTATTTTCCATGTCTGTGCCTCCTCTAGAACTCTCATGTAAATATAATCATGACGTTATACTTTGTGACTGGCTTCTGCCATTCAGTACAATGCTTACCAGGTTTATCCAAATGTTAGTGGTTTTATACTTCATTTCTTTTTATTGTGAAAATTATCCCACTGAATATAAAATATTTTATGGATTCATTTATAAGTTGATAGAAGTTATATTGTTTTTACTTTTCTTGACCATGAATAATAGTATTGTGAACATTTTTGTGTGTGATGTATGTGTATATATATGTATATATGTATATACTTTGCTTTTAATGTATACATTTATGAGTAAACTTGCTGTGATACATGTTTTTTCTGTGTTGAACCTATAAAATTGATACCATGATGTTAATTGTTAGGACTGTATGTACAGTTGCCATATGCCTTTACAATTATTCTATATATGCTATTCTGTATTGTCATTTTTTTTTTAAATATACATTGTATTATATATTAACTCTTTGATGGGTCTTATCTCAGTTTTGGTCTGGGTCTGCTAAAATATTGATGATAGACTCCTAGCTAGTTTAGATTAGAAAATAAGAAGTTGAGCTTTGTAAATTATTTTCAGTTCCATAAAATTAGTTCATGTTTTATTGCAGCACTCAAGATGGATCTGTGAGTTTGAGGCCAGCCTGGTCTACCAAGTGATTTTCAGGTCATTGAGGGCTTTATAGTGGAACCCTGTCTCAAAACAAAAGTTAATTAATGAGAGTTTAAAGATTTGAATGGCAGTGCCTGGAGTTGATGGGAAGTGGCAGATTTTCATCTGCTCTGTACAGTAGTCTTTGTACCAGAGAGCATACCTATGCTTACCCCACAATTGGCACTATTTTTACTTTAATTCGTGTTTTAAATAATGCTTGTCCTCCACTTAAAAGCAACTCAAGAATAGAGATTGTTTTAGTACAAATTAAACATGTTCTTGAAGTTTCTCAAATAGATCCTTTAAAAAAAGGGTTACTCTTACAACATTGTAGCTAAAAGAGTTTGTGGTTTTGGTCTTTTCCTCAGTAACTGGCTGCAGTCTCTAAGCTTTTTAACTCTGTCAGAAGCCATGAGCACAACTTTCTGGTGTATGCAAAGAAAGCACTGCTGTTGGCAGCAGGGTGGTGTGTAAGGCAGCCTCATTCGTTTTCATTTTTACTCTTATTTGGGACCTTTTGTGGACATTCTGTCTATTTAATTCTGAATTTAGGGGAAAAACTGTACCAAAGAATGAGGGGTGCCTCCTCCCTCAGCTATAATGTTTAACTAAATACCTCATATACTTCAAAGTAAGCTGATAAAATGAAGTTTCATTATAATTATGACATACCGGTTTTGTGATTATAGAAGCCACTTATTGTCTTCATATGTTCTGGGCTGTACATTTTTGGTATATTTCATTTATTTTCAAACTGTCCAAATTATTGAACTGTTATTTTTCATTTCCTTGAAAGTTCAATTGTGAAGATGTCCATATTTTTCATAGATATCTGAAGATCTGTTATGATCTTAGGAATGCATTAGAAACCCATTTAAAGCAATACTACTTTTAATAGGAAAAATTTTAAATCCCTATTTTAAATTGTTCATGTGCAACTTAAAAATTGTTGCTATTTTTTATTTTTTTTCTCCTTTTTTTTGTATTTACAGCTAAAAATCTACGTTGTCATTTTAAAATAAGAGAATAATACCCTGTAATCCCAGGTCTTAGGAGGTGGGAACAGGGAGATCAGGAGTTCAAGGTCATTCTCAGTTACAAGCAAGTCAGCCTGGGCAACATGAAATCATGTTTCAAAATGCAAACAAACAGAAGTGTAAATAAAAGTTTGTCATTACAGAATTTTCCTATTGTTCATTTGCATATAATATTTTGATTTTATTTTCCAGTGTAATTGGAAAATAATAATCTCTCCATAAATGTGTTGAATATCTCTTAGGGTCTAAGAACAAGAGCATTTTTGGTGAGGAGAGAGCAGCAAAGGTGATACAGGGATTCTGGGTCAGAACACAGGCTATTGTCAATGTACTGTGAAGTCGTTTGTGGAACTTGCTCTGTAGACCATGCTAGCCTTGAACTCAACTTGTCTCTGCCTCCTAAGTGCTGGGATTAAAGGCGTGCCCCACCGTCTCCTGACTGAAAATCATATTTTCAACCAAAGAACAATATTTTAAGTTATGCATATTACTTCTTAGGGCAGCACAATATTATAAGAGGCTAAGCAACAATTATTTTATGTTTAAACTTACATTTTTAAACAGTTTGTTTTTTAATCCCTCATGCCTGATACTAGAGAATATCAAATATTTGATGAACAAGCCTATTTGGTACCAACTTTCACTTGTATTAAATGCTGCCTAGGACTTATATCAAGACCCAAAATCTTTTTAAGATTAAAAAAAAAAATTCCAGTACTTTTTAAAAAGTAACGTTAATGCAACTTTCATTAAGGTGTTGTGGGGCTCTCAAAGTAACCTTGTAAAAGAATAACATTCCTAGCTTTAAAAACATAATAAGGCTAGTGGATATGGTAGTGGTTTTGGAATAGATATAGAACTGCTGTTGATATGCCCACTGTGTGAAGGAGTTAGAAGGAAATGATAAAGACATTTGAATTCCTTCTTAACCAGTCTCTAAGGTGCTTTTATTGTTTTACCATGATTTTCATTATGAGAGTAGTATGGTGGTTAGAGACTGGACTTTGGAGTCAGAACTTGAGGTCACATACGAGCTAAGAGATTTTAGGCAAAATCATTTGGCATCTGAAGACATCATTTTTCATATGTCTAAAATGAAAATAATTCCCAATTGAAGGAGTTCAATAGGCTTTAAAGCATTTAGCACACTGACAAGTGGCTTTAACAATGGTAGCAATTGTTTCTATTACCTCTGGTTTACTTCAAAGCCAGTGAAGTAGATTTCTAAATAACGCCCCCCCCAAGAGAAGTCCTACTTTTGCTTCTGTGGCTTTGATGAAACAGCATGCTATTTTCTATGATTTGAATGTCTGCTATTCTTTGAACAGCTCCAGCTTGAACAAGATTTTTTTCTAACATGAATAGTACTTTTTCCCCTTCTATTGTGTCTCCTGCCCTGAGCCATTATCATGTAACTTGGTTGTTTAAACTATAATCTTTATAATCTTTTTTCACTTTCATAAAACATCTATCTCATTATTGTATATGTTATCTCTTGAAAAACAAGTACTATCTATCATAAGCCAAACATTGATTGTCATGTTTTCTAATCTCCCCACTTGTTATTCCTTCCATTCTCCAACAGGGGGAGTAAACCAAACCAGCATTTCTTGTTTGCATACCTGTCTTTACTGACAAGCCGTTCACTCATTTCTGAATTTCTAATGTCTAGAAGATATAATCTTTGATATTTGGGAGATATAATCTCCGATGTTTAGGAGATATAGGTCAACAAGCAAAACTTTGGTTTAGAAGGAATTACTTTGATATACAGTATTATATACATTGTGGCTTCAGTATGAGTGTATATATTCCCTGATGGCAACTTGATAGAATGTTGGTTTCAACTAAATTGAACATGAATTCTAAAAAACTTAAAGAATTTCAATACAGTGAGAAATAATTCAGGCAACAGTATTCTTTTTAAATGACAAGAAAGAAGACCTGATGGTTCTAAACACCAGTATTTACTGGGGAGATGAAACAAAAGAACTATGGGCTCGATGGAGGTTGTATACAACAGCTCAGTCTTAATGTGTTAGGCTTGAGGGCCCCCTAGCAATCTGCATGGAGACACTGGCAACAGATTGCACATTACAATCTAGAAATCAGGCTGGAGTTAGGGTGAGCTAAGAACCAAAGAGAGCTTTGATTGTTGGGGATTTTTAAGAGACTTGAGAAAGTGCGTTAACCATCAAGGAAAGAGAGAGAGTGACTTGACAACAGAAACTGAAATAGTGTTCTGACTCAGTTACCATTAATTATCAAGTTTTCGTGTGTGTGCTTTCTTTCACTGTAGGCTTCATCAGGCAATTATAAAAGGAAGAGAAGGACCAGAGATAATTGTAATGAAGGACTGTTTAAATTAAGATGGTTAAGAGAGGAATTAGGATATGATGATGAGTGACAGTTAAAAAAAATAAAGGTAGGATAATGGGGCTGGAGAGATGGCTCAGGTTAAGAGCATGGTTGCTCTTCCAGAGGTCCTGAGTTCAATTCCCAGCAGCCACATGGTGGCTCACAACCATCTGTAATGAGATCTAATGCCCTTTTTCTGGCTGGCAGTTATATATGCAGGCAGAACACTGTATAAATAATAAATAATTTTTTTTAAAGGTAAGGTGAATAGTCAGGGGCCTCTTGAGTTCAGAGATACGGTGGAGGTGTATATATTCTCTCTCTAATGTCATCTAGTATCTCTAAGCTTTGAATACTAGATGTCCAAAAACAACTAAAAGAAGCCAAGATGACTTAAAAGATAAATTTATAGTTTTGGTTTTTGGCTCACCAATTAAGGAAACTATCATTCTGTCTTGTCAGTATGTATCCCAGGTAATTCATGATTATTGACAGGGAGAGAAATAAAACCTTAAAAGCATAGTTTCTGGGGGCAGGGCGGGAACTAGGGTAATGGTTCAGTAACTAAAGTTTGTTTCTGAAGCAACCACATATGTAAAAGCTGGGTATGGTATGGTTAGTAGCATCTTGACTTGCCATTGAATTTGTGTTAGTGGGTGTTCTGAATTCTAGGCTCATCTTTAATTTCCTCCACCAGGCTCACTGTCCTTATGACTCTTCAAAGCTATGGCCTTTCTTAATATGTACTACAACACAAGATCTTACCCCTTTTCTGTCATCATCGGTTGGTGAGCCCTTGTGGCTTGAAGCAGATGTGGGGACTATAGTTTCCTCACCTCAACTGTGTATTTAACTTCATCAGCAAACACAAGAATGCCTTACATATGCATATGCACAGCCTTCACTATACTTGATAGCTCATTTAGAGAGCCTTTGTTCATACTTTTGCTCAGCTTCTCCCACAAGGTCTGATAACCTTGTGTTTGTTCACAAATAATGATGTTATTTAGTAATCGAATTTCATTCCCTTGGCTGTCTGAATCACAGCTGAAAACTAGGAAAGGAAGCAGTTCTAATAGAAGGTAATCCAAATTTTCTCAAACAAAATAAAAATGTCTTTCTTAAGATATAATCATAGCATCATTGATTATTCATAATTCCAAACTAGAAACAGTTCAGGTGCCCCTCAACTAATTGATTCATGAATAAACAGAATGTAATTAACACTCCTCCCCTCCAAACCAATTTTCTGGAAGCTCAAAGGAAAACACTACTGCTATATATTTATGCCTCAACTAAACATTAAGGACATTATGGTAAGTGAAGAAGTCAAATAAACTAAGCTGTGCATACTGTTTGATTCTTTGCTATAGGGAGTGTCTAGAAAAGGAGAGGTGTATTAAGACAGGAAACAGATCATGATTTGCACAGGGTTGAGAATCAATCCTAGATTACTTGCCAGTAAGCACAAGGAACAGTTTTGGGATGATGGAGATATTTTAAACTAAATAGGGTTGGTGGCTTCATAAGTATAAATATACTAAAATATGTAAAGTACAATCTTGAGAAATAATCAATGAAGCTAATTCAGAGGAAGGCTTTCTGTTGCTATGACCCAGCTAGTTGAGTTTTCTTACATATAATTGAACCAAGAACACATTGTACATTAAATGGTACTTCCTTTTGGAAGCATGATTATTGACAGGGAGAGAAATAAAACCTTAAAAGCATAGTTTCTGGGGGCAGGGCGGGAACTAGGGTAATGGCTCAGTGACTCAAGTTTGTTTCTGAAGCAACCACATATGTAAAAGCTGGGTATGGTATGTTTAGTAGCATCTTGACTTGCCATTGAATTTGTGTTAGTGGCCACCCCCCTTTGGATGTGGCTTCAGGTACAGATGTGACAGGAAGGTAAAGAAGTGCAGGGTGACTCTTTTGCCTGGGTCACAGGCAGATCACATCGGAAGGGCAGAGAATTCATCTTCAGGCACAGGAACTCCAGGGCAGTTACTTACTATTATCTGTGTAAGTTGTTCCCCAATAAAACATCCATTTATCATTTATCTTGGGTCTAATGAACTCATTAATACCCTGCCTTCAGTATTGTGTGTCTACAACCCTAGTGCTGGGAGTGACCTTATGCATGTACTATTCCTTTTAGTTACTTCTTTCTTTTACACTTACCTGTTCTAGAATATAATCTTCATTAGAATTGCTTTTTTCAAGGTAGAGTGGTGTGTACCTTCAGGTGTACACTATGCTGATGCTATGTGAATATGCGTGAGGAGCGCAAGTCCAAAGACCGTTTAAGAGCCACTGTATAGTCTAGTTGAGTGAGAGCTATAGCAGTTTAAGAAGGTATCTCAGTACTTTCTTATTTAAATGTATCTGGTGTGGAGTCTTACTAAGACATTGGACAGTGTTTTCTTGAAACTAGACTTCTTGTTTTTCTGGTTTGGTTTTGCTTTGTTTTTGGCATAATTTTGAGACTAGGTGAGGCTAGACTAGAACTCGCAATCCTGCCTTAGCTTCCTGATTGCTGGAATTCTAGATGTGTGTCACTGCAAAACCCGAACTTCCCCCTCCCTTTGAGAACAATGGTCTAGATCAAGAAAGAATAATTATACACAGCAACTTCAGTAGTAAAGAAGGTGATAACTATACTTGATTAAAACCTTTAGCCATGTTTCTTGTGTTAAAGATTAGTGAGTTAGCCCTGCTGAGTGTTGGTTTTTTCAGTAATTTACTAATGCCCTTCGTAGAAAATAATGAGAAATAGTAAATTCTAAATTTCAGTTCACATTTAATTTTGTCTATCTGAGCTGAGATTAAATCAACAAGATGATACTCGGTGTAAAGATGTGAAATTTCTGTGACTGAATTATGCGCTATTTCAGAGTTTAACTTATTTTAATGTTAAGAATGTCACCAAGCCAGAAAACATAATGAAGCATTATATGAATATTTTGTTAAAATATTTTTATGTCACATGAATATTCTTTTAAATTGTTGAATACATGATTTTCAGATAGAACCGCTAATGTTTGCTGTACATCAGTAATTATTACCCACATACATTTTAAATCATCTCCAACCTTGAACCTGGCATTAATGGTTTTTTAGGTGTATCATTGACTTTGAAAACTAAATGTAATTCTTTATGTTTTTTTCCCCTTGTAGTTGAAGTCTGAGAATTATTTTATTTGACATCTTTTATGCATGAATTTATGAAGTTTATTTTCACTAAAATAGGGAGCATAAGTAGAAATTCTTATGAAATACCAGGAATAATGTTGGACACCCAATGCATACTTAGCAAATATTTGTTTTGCATATTATGAATAGTATTAGGATTACTTATGTAATAGATTTTGTTTGTTTGAAGTGGTGGTCTGGGGCCTCCTTATTATTTTCTCCTAACACTTAATGCATAGTTTGTAGGCATTCGCCACTATTCAGTGTTGTCATGTGCCAGTTTATACAATTGCCTTGGTTAAGTATATAAATAGTTTCCATGTGGTAAAGATGTTAGACTTTGAGCTGTTAAGTTACTTAACCTTTTTTGTTTATACAATTAGAGATGGACTTTCTAAAAGCATTTCTTCCCAAATATGTCATCTGGTGCTCTGCATTACGATCCTTTATTTAACACATTTGGATTGGATACTTACTTATATTAGAACTGTTTAAGTACTGGAAACTAAAACCTTGAGTCTTGAGCACTGTCCCTCTTGCTGGGGATAACAGGGACAAGCTCGAAAGCAGTGGCTGTCATCATTCACTTAGAACTTCCTATGTAGTCACTGTTGCTGATACAGAGCCTAGAAATACGTGCTTTGGGAAAATTAAAGGAGAAATTTAGACTATGGTGGGGCTCTATTTTGACAAGGGGAATGCAGTTGAGAATAGAACACATTTGAGACACTTGGCTGTTACTAAGCATTTAACTTTGCAAGATTTATTTTGGATTTTGTAGGTAGTACATGTAATTTTTTAAAAATTAGTAATGTGATTTTATAAAATTTATATAAAAATTACATGGAAGGAAGGTTTGTGTAAGACTATTAAGATTTATTTATAAGAGTATGATGTGTCATACTCTTATATGACAAATATTGAGGTGGAAATTAGAATATTGAGGTGGAAAAGAAAGCACTGTTAATAATTATCTTAGTGCAATTGAAATACATTGGGGTTAAGAAGTTCCATAGCAACTATATTATGCTCTCCATATCTTCTTGCTTTTTTGCTTTTTGAGACAGGATTTCTCTACATAGTCCTTACCAGGTTGGTCTGAAACTCACAGAGATCTACCTGTCTATGCCTCTGAGTGCTAGGAGTAAAGGAGTGTACTACCACACCTGGCTTTTCATATCTTGTTTTTTGAGCTTACTTATCTGTATTGTACACTGGAATTCAAATTTATAGAACTGAAAAGCCAGACAAAAGAATTATGTCAGTCAGATGTCTTTAGTAAAGTTAATGAACAAGGTAAAGGTGTAATTGAAGGACGGGATCATTTTCAAGTAGTTATTCACCTGATAATTCTGGAGTAGTAGTGATTAAAAAAAAAAAAAAAAAAAAAAAAACCAGAGACATGAAATTGTTTTGAAACATATTGAACAAGATAGTTAACTATGCTCAGTGAGGAAGTGCACATCGGAGTTACACATTGCTGCAGGTGCATAATTTCTTGAATTTGTGGGAAGAAATGAGATTTCATTCACTCATGCTTTTCAGACATATTCCCTTCCTTAAGTGTCCTTACACAGAGGTATTTATGGTGTTTGTTTGCCAGAGTGCTTACTGTTTTCAGTCAGCTTTTCCGGAAGAATCCTTTCCTAATGTTAGGATCAGTTTTGTAAACTTTCAGTTATCATAATGGCTCAGTATACTTATGTATAGGCATCTCTCCCAATGCTCCCATGAAAGTATACATAACCTTATGAGGACACAAAATTGTGTGGGCTTTTGTCACCATGGTGGATATTTTTGAATGCTTTCTTGTAGTTTTCTCTCGTCCTAAGTGGTTCTCAGCCATTTCCTGTATATGTAGATCACCCAAACTATGTTGTTTAAAAGGCAGATTCTTACTTAGCAGGCCTGAGGTGGGCCAGAAACTCCTTCCCCCTTTCTAATGAGGCCATACCTGAACATTCAGGCTCTGGATGCTCCCCAGAAATCCTGGTCACCCTGTTACATAAGGCACCAGAAAGGGCTAGTTTTCCAGAAATGATGGTAATTGTGACTTAATATGTAAGTTCAATAATTCAGCTGATTAGAATACTTTTTCCCATTCCCTTCTCTCATGTCGAAACTCTAGTCTTGCTTTTTTTTCTTTTTCATTTCCTTTTTGTTCTTGTGATTTTTGCTTTTGTTTAAAATATTATTGTGTTCTGTGGGTCTGATCAGGGAACCGTTACTGTATTTTATGTTTGTATCTACATTTTATTTTGCATGCGTAACGTGGCTTTGCCTGGATGTTCTTTTTGGTAAGTTCCAAATTTATCTAGCATATTGTTTTTTGTAGTGTAAGCTGTAATGTTTTTCATCTTTTCTCCCACTTCTAGTGAACATAATCATGATTTGTTTTTATTTTTTTAAGAGTTCATTCGATGTATTTTCTCCTAACATTTTTCAGTTTTCTGTTGTAGTGCAGTTTGGTACTAATCCTCCTTGATCTGTTTTATGGCCTCCCACTGTCAGCTGCTGATCCCATTAGCAGTTGCTCTCTCAAGTGATTAGGTTTGAAAAAAACCTTAATCATTTAGAAGTCTAAAAGCTTGCGCTTCCATATAGCAACCATTAGAAAGGTAGTGTAGAGTGGAACTCGATACCTCTGCTCTCTCTGAAAATAAACTCTCATTTTGTTTTTACAGCAACAGCTTGCACAATTACAGAAGGAAAAGTCAGAGATTCTGAAAAATCTGGCGTTATATTACTTTACATTTGTAGATGTTATGGAATTTAAGGTATGTATTTTAATATGTAAACTTTAAGAATCCCGAAATTGATTTAGTATTTGTTAAGTGTATAAATTGCTTTGTCACTTATGCAATAAAAGTAGAATTCTTCCAGAACCAGTATACTTCATACATTTGTGTTTTCCAAATTTAAAGTTATTTATTCGGGGCTGAAGATGTGGCTCAGTGGTAGAAGTAGGAGTACCAACCAGAAACTCTGGGTTTAATCCTCAGCACTTCCCTCTAAAAGTCCTACTGGTAAAAGTTTGATAAACTTTCCTTTTCAGGACCATGTCTGTGACTTGCTGAATACTATTGACGTTTGCCAAGTCTTCTTTGATATTGTGAGTATCATTCTTGGGAAAATTTCCTAATTCTCTGTTTCCAAAGAACTCAGGGAACCAATTGCTTTTCTTTGAAGAAACATTTTATAAGAGTATAAACTTATAATATTGTTGTGTGTTTCAGACTTTGACAGGTAAGAGTTAAACTTGTTTTTGTTTTTCTAGACTGTGAACTTTGATTTAACAAAGAACTACTTAGATTTGACTGTAACCTATACAACTTTAATGATATTGCTGTCCCGGATTGAAGAAAGGAAGGCAATCATTGGATTATACAACTATGCACATGAAATGACCCATGGAGCAAGGTAGGCATACATTACATAGATGCTTGTAAAGCTATTAATTTGATGGCCTATAACTCACTTGAATTTGATGTGTTTATTTTAAGTGATCGAGAATACCCACGCCTTGGTCAGATGATTGTGGACTATGAAAACCCTTTAAAAAAGATGATGGAAGAATTTGTACCCCATAGCAAGGTAAGAAATATTATTTAGATGTGTAACAGTACATGTAAGGGATTGATCAAGCATGGGGAATTAAATCACTTAGTTTGGTGGTAAAGATTATAACGGCTTATGAATAACTGTTTATCTGTGAGTCTAGACAGAAGAGAAGCACACTGTTCTTTCTTCACCTTATTCTTTGTTTATCAGTCTCTTTCAGACGCGCTCATTTCTCTTCAGATGGTGTATCCTAGACGGAATCTTTCAGCAGAGCAGTGGAGAAACGCCCAGTTGTTGAGTCTCATCAGTGCACCCAGTACAATGCTCAACCCTGCCCAGTCTGACACTGTACGGTCCATTTTACCTTCTAAATGTATATTCACTTATCATTTAAATGTGTTATTGGAAGTTATTCTAATTAATATTAGTCTGTCAAATTTATTGTGGAAAAAAAATAGCACAGGTTTTTAACAAAATTGCTTAGTTCTCAAAAACTTGAAGTTGGTCTGGTGAAGTGACTCAGTGGATAGAGGCACTTACCACTAAGCCTGACAACCAGAGTTTGATTCCCAGGATGTAGGACATGGTAGAATGAAAAAGCCAACATGGGCATGTATGCCCACGCAAATAAATGTAATTTTAAAAAATTGTTTTTATCATTGTATAAAAAATTTAAGATGTCGTAGACAAGTATAAAGAAAAAAGCAAACACATCAAATCTTGCCAATCATTGTTATAGTCTGCTGTATTTTTTTTTTCAACTATCTCTCAGCATATGAACATGGATATTACTATTACAGAGAATGCACACAGACCCTTGGTTCACTTGGGAGGAGATGGAGAAGATCCAGGCACAAGAATCTCTTTTCACTTGACTAAAATAAATCATTTGGACAAATGCAAACTCTTAAAGTGAGTTTGAGAAACTAGAAATTTGTTATTTGCCAGAAGACAGTATGGCAACAGTGTTCAAAGATGGTTGAACACGTGCAAATGTGAAAGGCTGCAGCTCTCATTGCCCTTTGCTGGCTGCAAGCCGAAATAATTATTCATTTTTACCAGTGTCTCAAGTTTCTTGTGGTATGTGAACCAATAATTGACCAGTAAGAATTAGGAGGAAATTGTTTAAAGAATTTATGTTAAGCACAGGTGTGTCTGTTCTCTTTTTAAGATGCCTTGTGAATATCTCTCCTTGGATACAATGGAGAAATGGATTATCTGTAAGTAAAATGGGTTAGTTATGGGATTACCCCTTAGGTTTAAGCTTTAATGAGGAGATAACTTGGTAACTTGCCTTCACTCTGTAGTGAACACCTGTATGCTTTACCTTATTTATTCCTCATCAGAGTGTAGGGTTTCCAAATTGGGTAACCAAAAGTAGAAGCTACTTAGAATTAATTTTAAAAAAAAAAAGAGCAGCTTAATCTGTTACAAGAATGTTGGACTTCCTTTGGTTTTTTGTTTTGTTTTGTCTTTTGTTTTCTTTTTCTTTTTCTTGAAACAGAGTCTCTCGGGCTAGCTTGGGACTCATTATGCAGACCAGGCTGGACGTGAACTCACTGCTTGCCTGCCTCTGAATGCTAAGTTAAAGATGTCTCCTTCCACACCCTCCTTGCCTCTGTTACTTTAGTATTACTGGGCTCTCACTCCTTCAGCTATAAGAGAATGATACTGTCTTCTCTACTACACAGAATAATCATGTGAGGTAATATGTGCAAAGATTAGTAAGGGAGAAACTGCTGAGACAAGAAATGTCGTTACTCTAGCATTCCTTCTAGTGACTACAAAAGTTTAATTTTATTTTTCAGTTACTTTAACAGCTGTAATGTTTATCATGTTTTAATTTCTGATCTTTTGCTGTGTTTTTAATGTTTCTTTTTAAAAAAAAAAAAAATTTCATAACCTCTCCCTAAAGGATATTTTCCCTTTTGTTAATGCATCTTCAAAGAATTTACAGAATATAGAAAATTATAATTAAAAGTGTTGTTTATATATGTATGTCTATACACGTATGCATATATGTATTACATTATGAATCACTTAGGAGCCTCCATTCAGTGATGGAAATTGTTTCCCCCTCTGTAGAAAGTTACCCCATAACCAAAGGACCTTGTCTGTGCAGTACTTTTAACTTGTACTTGTTTTCTTTGTGTTGAAGTTGGCTTTATTCTGTGCCATGGGATGCTAAATACAGAGGCTACAGCACTGAACCTTTGGAAGCTAGCTCTTCAGAGTAGCTCTTGCCTCTCTCTCTTTCGGGATGAAGTTTTCCACATTCACAAAGCTGCAGAAGATTTATTTGTAAACATTCGGGGGTATGCTATTTTCACTTTACTTATTTTTGGCGGGGTGGGGGCGTTGGGGGAGAGAAGGTAGTGAATGCAGTGTCTTTAGTAACAGATTTTGGGGTTAGAGAGTTGGTCACACCGTGCAGGAAGGTATGGCGTAAACTGTATTTGATCCCAGCAAGTTGCTTTTAACAATAGCCTGGTAGAAATAATGCTCTTACAGGTAATTTTACTAACTAAAAATCTTTAGAGTTCCTTATCCTTTTAAATTTTTTGTTCTAGAGAAATGTGTCCTCTCTTTAATTCATATATGATTTTATACATAATTATTACTGAAAGCTAAATATAGGGTATATTTCCCAGCATGGTGGTTTACACCTTTAACTCTAGTACTTGGGTAACAGAGACCAGCAAATGTCTGACTTTGAGGCCTGCTTGGTCTATAGAGTGAGTTACAGGATGGCCAGGGCTACACTGAGAACCTTGTCTCACTCTGTCCGCCAAATAAAGAACAGTGTGTGTTTATAAGACTATATTTGAAGCAATCAAGAAAATGACATTAAATTATGAGTGACAATTATAGAAGCCTAACCACAGCACAGGGATCATGGTTCTTGACAGCAGAGTGTGCCCAAATGACTTATATTAATCCTCTGCATGCAGGAGTTACGTCTCTGAAATGATTGTGGCCACTCCTTTTGTTATGTCCTGTAGTCAGTATATAAAGAGCAATGTTGAATTCACATGTGAGAGCAGTCATGTAATCTTTTGAAATAAAAAGCAGATAAAATACCCCAGAATTCCTTGTACTTAGCTGAATCTGTTGGATATGGTAAGCAGGGAAAAAAGTGAAATTTGTATATAATTTATGTCCAATTCAGTATTTTATAAAGTTGAGACAAAATGAAGCATTTGTTGGTTTTTAAAAAAATAGCTGTGTGTCTAGCGCTAATAATTTGAGCCAGTCTTGTGTCTTAGCGGGCATTTGAATTCCCCTGGGATGCAAACTGAACATAGGTTCTTCAGCATCACTATTATTCTGGAGAAAATAAGTTTGTTCTGTGCACCTTGAGTAATTTATTGAGCAGTCTTCACCTAGAAGACAGTGTAGGATGTCTCTGCTTCACAGATGAGCTTTTGTCCCTCTAGTCACCACTGCTGTTCTTACTCCTTCCTGAGCAGTAGTGTTCTGACTTTTCTCATTTTATTAGTCATAATAAGAAAAACATTACCAAGTTGCTTCTCTGCTTTTATTTTATTCATATTGTAAATGATAATGCCTTAATATGTTAGCCATCGCTTTCAGTGAACTTACGCATCATGTAAGTCTGCTGATACCACAAACTATCTTTATCCTGCTAGATATTTTTTTTTAAGATTTACTTATTTTTATTTTATGTGATTGAATTTTTGCCTTCATGTATTTTTGCCTTCTGTGTACTATGTGGTGTCCAAGGAAGAAGGCATTGGATTCTCTGGAACTACAGTTGTGAGCTGCCATGTGGTGTTGGGAGCCAAACCCCATTCTCTTCAAGAGTAGCAAATACTCTGAATTGCTGAAACATCTCTTTAGCCCTGATCCTGGGTGTCCTGTCCCCCACTGCCAAAACCATTTCCTTCTTTTTCTTCCTTTGTTTTTCTTTTTTTAGTCCCATTAAAAAGAATTATCATAGTCAAGTCATGAGTATGAAAGTGTGTTAATTACAAAGGCCCATATTAGACATTTTCTTAAAGAGAAAATGAATATCAGAGTGCTTGCATATAAAAATTGGGATTCATTTTAGTGTAAATGACTCAGCTAAGTTGTCAGGAAAAGGTTTTTTTTTCTTTTATGAAAGTGTGTTAATTACAAAGGCCCATATTAGACATTTTCTTAAAGAGAAAATGAATATCAGAGTGCTTGCATATAAAAATTGGGATTCATTTTAGTGTAAATGACTCAGCTAAGTTGTCAGGAAAAGGTTTTTTTTTCTTTTATGAATTTTGAGGTTTTATCAGTAGTCATGAAGTTATTTATTAATATGCTTCAGTGGCATATCTGAACTAGTTAATATTGGAGTTCTGTTTCTTTTACTTTTTATTAGAAGGCTTTTTTCCCTTTGAGAGTGGGTCTCATGTAGTTCTGGGAGACACTGTTTAGACCAGGCTGAACTTGAACTCAGAGATCCATCTGCCACTGACTCTGAATTAAAGACATGCCCCACATGTGTGTGTATAAAATGTAAAAAAAAGCCTGTCTCAAAAAAAAAAAGTAATCATAATGTCTTCCTGCTTTAGCTTTCTGTCCACAAAACACCCACATTCAAAGTAACTGCTGTGGATTCCTCATTTGTATCCTTTTAGAATTTATCTGTGCTTATGAGTGACCTTGCTAGAAGCAATCGTTTTTTTGAGTACTTGAGATACTTGGAATTCACTTAATTGTATCAAAAGGAAATTTTAATATATCTTAATGTTTAAGGAAATAATAAAATTTAATAAAAATCTGCATCATGAAATTTTTTTTACTGTAACTAATATCTTTCTAAGATTTGATTTGAGTATGTAAAGTACTCAGAAAATACTTTAGGTAGACTTCATCCATCATTTCCTTTGTCAGTCATTGTTACTGTTGTTGAAAATAGGTGTTTCAAATTGACTTTTTGTATTTCACTTCTTTTTGACTTTGTTTCAAATTAAGATTGACATGGTTCATATATTAAGATTGACGTGGTTCATATTTTCCTTGTACACAGCTATAATAAACGTATTAATGACATAAGAGAATGCAAGGAGGCGGCTGTATCACATGCGTGAGTAGTTCCATCTGTGAGGAATTTCTTCTTAAAATACTACTTTGTTAAATGAAGACAGGTTAGTGATATTCAAGTGTAGAAGATGAAAATGTTGAATTGAAGGAAAAGTAAGTATAGAATGTCTGTAACCACTAACTTCATAATTAGCATAGATCTTAGATGTTTTGAAATACTGATAAAATAAAGAACTTCCATGCAAAAGATTTTATTTAATTGTTACCTGTTTAAAAAATTATTTTACATGTACTTAATGAGAATAGGCATGGGTACATTACTGTGCTTGTGCCACAATACATATATTGTGGCCAGAGGCCACCTTGGGGGAGTTGGTTCTCCCAGTCCACCGTGTGCTCTGTAGGTCCTGACTGTTAGTTCCTACTGTCACTCTGTTCCCCATGGCAGTGCTTTGTAAGCTCTGCTGAGTTTTGTACACCTTCATGAAAACTGTTAACATTCTTACACCAATGCAAACAATGTGAGAACATAGCATACTTTCACAGTTAAATTGTCACCTTGTTCCAGTTTTATATTCTGAAATTAAGAAATAAATGGAAATGACTGTATTTAAGACTTGTAAACAACTTTCCAGTTTCCCCATGAAATATTAGATACCTCAAGATAGTTGTTAAATACATGATTACATATTCTCCCATGATCTTAGAGAAGATGAAACAGTGACACTGACTGATCCATCAGTGTTTCTACTAGATATGGGAAAGACAATCAAGATTCCATAGATGAGGACAGCAGATCACAAGTTTTAAATCCTTACTTCCTGTGCCTACATTTTCCACCCGAGTGAAACACAGATGACATGTAATGAAATCTTTCTCTACAGTGGCTCAATGCATAGAGAAAGGCGCAAGTTTTTAAGGTCTGCACTGAAGGAACTGGCAACTGTCCTCTCTGATCAGCCTGGCCTGCTTGGTCCCAAGGTAAGTGATGATAAATGTGCCCTGTCAACAGTAAAAAGCATGGCTTCTTTAGGAAATTAAAGAAGCTTGAGCCAAGAACACATTTGCTGACTTGAGGTTCAACATCACACTCTCTTTTCTTCATTCCCTATATGCACACTCAACTTTGTGAGTACTGCTGTGTGCTTTGTCTTGTACTGATGCCTCTTTCAATTTAGTATCATTTCTTGTCAAGGACTTTTCACTTAGAGCAAGACTATGAGCAATCTTGATCTTTAATCATTGAATAATCACTGTTTGTTTTTTTTTTTTAAGGCACTTTTTGTTTTCATGGCATTATCTTTTGCCCGTGATGAAATTATCTGGCTACTTCGTCATGCAGATAACATGCCAAAGAAGAGTGCAGATGACTTTATAGATAAGTAAGTTAGTCACATTAGAGGAATGTTATTTCAATCTATTTCAGTTCAGTTTAATATGAGTCTGAGGACTTACATTAAAGCAAAGATGTTTTTTGAAAAAGCCTTTAGGGTCTTTTATATTTGTAATAGAAGAAATGTTGGTAATGTATTAAATTTTGTAATTAGAATGCAAAACTCTTAAGACCTTTAATATTTTTATTATAGTCGTGATAAGGAAGTTGTTATTTTGGCTCTGTCCAGTAATATATATTCTCTGCATTTGGTTTTCGAAATTAATACTGCACAAAAATAAAAAATCATCAAAAATAAAAATCATAGCATGGTCTCGTTGCCATAAGTGTGGCATTAGAAATATCATTTAGACCTTAGTTTCTCAGTCAGAATTAAATAACTGAAAATAGAAATGATTGCACTTAGAAAATCTTATTTCTTGTTAATAGTCTGGCTAATTTAAAACTAATAATATAGCTGTGAGAAGGGAAATTTTTGCTTGTATTTGAATATTCTGCTGCTAATTTTCAGTCTTAGTGTTTTTTTTTCTTTCCATGATTTTGTTGATATAAAAGAATTTTAAAAGAAGGTAATTGAAAATAAAAATTAATAGCTGTAGCCAAGTAGTGGTGGCACCTGCCTTTAATCACAGCACTTGAGATGCCAAGGCAGGCAGATCTCTGTGAATTCAAGGCCAGCTTGGTCTACAAAGGATAGTCAGGGCTGTTACACAGAGAAACCCTGTCTTGAACTGACCTCACTCCCTCCCCACCCCCAAAAATTTATAGCCTTTCTTAGGGGAAAAGTTCTAGAAATAATACCAAAAATATTTAGTGTATTCTGGGTGAACAATGAACTTATTCTCTGAAACTTTCCTCCTGGCTTGTCACAAAGGCACATTGCTGAGCTGATCTTTTACATGGAAGAACTTAGAGCACACGTCAGGAAGTATGGGCCTGTAATGCAGAGGTACTATGTGCAGTACCTCTCTGGCTTTGATGCTGTAGTCCTCAATGAACTCGTGCAGGTAAGAAGTATCCTAATGCCCTTTGTTTTTGCTTCCCACCTGTTGAGTAATTGACATATAAACTACAACATGGACCAAGTGGTGTAAATAGAAACAAGCCATGGCCACATTCTATAGGTGAAGAAACAGGTACGTACATAGTTGGTTATTTCATGTGTGTTTGTACAAACTTGAGAATGAATACAATAAAGAGACTAGGTACCTGTTGACAGGATGGATGTATACACTAACCAGAAGAGCATTGCAAAAGAGCCTAGTCATAAGTCAGGACTTGGAAAGATCATGCTGGCCCAGTGTGGCTGAAGCATTGCTAGAGGCCAAGGGCCAAGGAGAAGACAGATCAGAAGAAAGAATAATTCTTATAGTAGGCTAGGTGAGCACTAATGGGAGCCTGAACTGGGCAGTGACTGGATAAAGATGGATGAGATGGCAGAGAGTCTAACTGGTAGGTAGTAGAGGGAAAGGGGTGGGGAGAACAAGATGGCCAGTAAGCAAAAAATCTGCCTGAATCTTATTCAAGTCTTATTCAAGTGTCCTATTTTTATTTTGGATTTTTCTCTTTGCTTTTTAATCTTCCCTTTTTGCTTAAAAAAAAAAAAAAAAAAAAAAATTCTATAATTTCTTTAGTCTTTTTTTACTTTAATATAAATTTTCTTTAATTTTATTGCTGGTAAAGTATAATTTAGTTTTATTTTGCTTTACTTATAAACTCACAGGTACCTAAAACTATTATAAATTAATGACCAGTACAAAAAAGGAGCAAATTAAATTCTTTTAAGATTTGGTTTCCTGGATTCGTCTATTTCTTTATCCACTAGATGGCGCGCAGGCTTTTTTTTATTTTTTTATTTTTTTTAAATGGTCACTAAAATGAACCTGAATACCTGTTAAATTTACCAGATGAGTGTTAGCTTATCATTGCTTATTTATTCATAATAGCATATAATTTTATAACAAACCCAAACTTTCTAGTTTCATGAAATTTTAAAAACTATGTTGTAGCTCTTTGAATACTTACTAAGAAATTTTTACAGGTTTTTGATAGATTGCTAAAATGTTTAAACCACTTAATATATATGGCATGTTTTATCTAAAATAGACTGTACTAATACTGAGAAAGTTCTTAGCATTTCTCCTGGGATTGTGTAGTAAGATTAGCAGTAGAACAACAACAACAACAACAACAATAATAATAATAATAATAATAAAGTTGCTGTGCCCACTGTTGTGTATCTTACTAAGTTGCAATAACTGTGAAGGTAGAGAAAATAATCATTGTTGAAGAAAAGGAGCTAATAATGGTATCTCATAAGGAACAGTTCAGTCTTTTTATTAGGATACAATTATGGTGCTAAGGTATACATGTAAAAGCAAGATTACAAACCTGTTAATGAAGTTTATTGTTAAAGATGTTAGTTGTATAAAGAACATAATTTAACATTTTGACCATTTTTAAATGTATAATTCAGTGACATGTACATTTACATTGTTATGTAAATCTTAGTGTTTTAAAACTATATTTTAGATATATTATTTATAAGCATCTACTGCTATTTAATTTTTTTAACTTTTTAAAAAGATTTATTTATATTTTATGTGTAAGGGTGTTTTGCCTACCTGTAAGTAGTGTACTGTGTGCATATGAGGTATCCATGGAGTCTAGAATTGGGCATTGGATTCCCCTGGACTTGAGAGACAAACAGTTGGTGCTAAGAATCAAAACCACTGAGCTATCTCCAGCCACAGATGTGCTTTTGTTGTTGTCTTTTGTTTTTAGTGTCCACTTTAGGTTTTAGATTCAGATTTTTAAACATTCAGTTCTTGCTTTTGCTTTTGAAGTGCTACAAATTAAACTAATTGCCTGTTACCTGCAGGCAAACAGTGCTACTGCTGAGCCATATCACAAGGCTCCCAGATGCTCATTTTCTTAACCAGATAAAATAGTTTTCTTTGGGAATTTAACTATGGCCCTACCATGTTGAACATGTGTAACTAGACCAGAAAGGTGGGATTTTTGTTGTTGTTTTTTTATATTTTTTTTGTTGTTGTTGTTGGTGGTGGTGGTTCTTATTTTTGAGGCCTATTTTTACATGTTAAAAACATTCTTTTTTTACATTTTGATGTAGAACATATTTATGTAACTCCCTCCACATTTGATCTAGAACACTCCCAGCAACTTTAAGTTTTACTGTATATGCTCATGGTGGGTTCTTCATAAACTTTTCTAACAAACAATTCATGTTCTGTCACTGCAGTTTTACCTTCTGAAACATTGTTCATGCTTGTGGGATCCCACTTTACAGTCTTCTGGTTTTATTTCTTTCCATTAGTAAAGTGTTTCTGAGATTTATTATACCGGTCAGCATTTAATTCCTTTTTCTTCCTGAAAAATAATTCTGTAATGTGGATACACCACTTTATCTGTCCACGTGTGATGGAGCTGTGTGAGTTGTCTAACTAGATGGCTTTCATGTTACTGTATGTTTGTTTTCTTCTTCAGAATCTCTCTGTTTGCCCTGAAGATGAATCAATCATCATGTCATCTTTTGTTAACACTATGACTTCCCTAAGTGTAAAACAAGGTAAGTAAGGGTGCGTTGTCTTTCAGTTAGAGACTCAAGTTTTGATTATTAAAGAGATCAAATTTTAACAGTTACATTTTATGAAATCTTTTATGTTTGGATACATTTGATCTGTTGCCTTTGCATAATTTAGTTCTGTCAGGACAAAGATTTCCAAACTTGAGTTTCAAATGGTGTCCATAAAAAATTGAAGAGTTGTTTTGGGATGTTTATTACTTAGGAGAAAAAGAGACCTCTGTGGCAAAAGGTAAAACAGGAGTTCTAAGAACTGTAATGTGTCTGTCTGGCACACCTGGGGGAACAGTGCACTAGTATCAGTTATATCATGTTTATCTGGTGTCTGGCCTGGCATGGTAGGAGCCTTTTTCAGTCCCAGTACGTGAGGCAGAGATATGTCAGCTCACTGTGCATAGTGGGTTCCAGCGGGGTCTTGATCAGGAAGCTAAGTGATAATAATTTAAAGCCTGTATCAGTGACTTTATATGTGTTGTCTCAGCCTTCAACACTAAAAAAGAAAGTTTCAAAAAAGAATGCAACAAAAGGTATTTTGTCCTAGCTGATAGATCCTTAGGCCCTTGAGCTCCAAATAGACACAAAGATGCTTTATTAATTTCAAAACTGTTGGCTGGTGGCTTAGGCTTCTTATTGGATAGCTCTGTCTTAATTATTAGCCCATGTTTATTAATCTATTTATTTCCACGTAGTCTTGGCTTACTGGAGAATGCCTGGGGCGTCCTCTCTTCCCAGTCTCACATGGATACTCCGTCTGCCTATGTTTCCCCGAATTCTCCTAATCTCCTAGCCATGCCTATACTTCCTGCCTGGCCAATCAGCCAATCCGTTTTATTCATCAACCAGTAAGAGAAACATATACAGAAGGACATCTCCCATCAAAAGAAAGTTAACTTCTTTTATTTGTCAGATATGGAAACTCTGGGTTTCCCTAAAGGGTTAAGAGTTAACCTCTCATTTATAAGTAAAAATAGTAATTAGAGATTAGGTATGCCAGTCTCAAAAATCAGTGCTGTAAACACACTAGCTGTTGTTTGAACAGTCTGTTCTAATAGATTGGTGTGTTTTCGTTTGTATTCCTTATAAAAAGATGTCAAAAATCCTGAAAAGATCAGGTCAATTATTGTATCTTAGTTCCATCAAGCTTTATGATTAGTGTATAGTAAGGAGACTACTACAGTGCAGTGAAGTGATACTTGATTGTGTGGCATTACCTTATGGAGCTTTAGCATGCTAGCACTATCCTGCTCTCTTAGATTGGTGTTGTAAGCACATGAAGACTCAGAGCTCTTAGAAGCCTCCTTCTCTTTGGCACAGTTGTTGCCATTAAGGATTTGAGAAGTGTTGTGGTCTTAGTGCCTAAATTAAAATTTGTTGGTTTCATTTTCTTACTTAGAAAACTCACTTAACATAAAACATCCTAACTATTTTTCAGTGTATTGTCCACTTAGGTTATTCATTGCCTAAGCACTAGTCTGGAGAGTTTTTCATGTTGAAAAATTGGAACTCTGTTTTTAAAACTACATTTTCTTCTCCAACAACCCATGGTAATGGTAATGCCATTCTAGTTCGCATTTTTGTAAACATGCTCTAAAACACTTCTTAGTGTAGCTGAAGTAGTTGTATTTTTATAGCTGGCTGCTTTTTGTTGTTTTGAGAGGGGATTTTGTACATTACTTTTGGGTGTACGCTAACACTTTATGTAATCCTTCTGCCTCACGCTCTCAAGTAGCCAAGTAGCTGGAATTTCAGGCACAAGCCACTGCACCCGGCTCTTTGAACATAATGTCATTAATGTTCAACTATATGAATTTCTTTCCTATATAAGACTAATACTTTTTTGTGCCTTCAGAGATATTTTATTAATCCATTCATTTTTAGCAAACACTTAAGTTGCTTTCAGTTTGGGGTATTTTGAATTAGCTAGGTATGACTATGTGTGTACAAATACCTCTTTAAAACTCTGTTTTTCTTTTGGTTATATACCCAGAATTGAATTTTCTTATCTCTTTTGTTTGCTTATTTTGATTTTGTTGTTCTTGAGACAGGATCTTACTAGGTAGCTTTGGTTGTTCTAGAACTCACAGACATCTACTTGCCTCTGTCCCACAGGTACTAGGATTAATGTCCTGTACCACTAGCCCATATGTCTTAGCTCTTAAAAGTATAAAATATAATTAGTGATTTGTAAAATGATTAACCTGTTTTGTCCCCTTTATTTTTCTTTATTACAGTTGAAGATGGGGAAGTATTTGATTTCAGAGGGATGAGATTAGATTGGTTTAGGTTACAGGTAAGAAGAACTTGATTTTTATTGTATACATTTTAACTATGAATTAACTTATTGAAAAGATGTCTCTTATGTGATGATCATAAGCATGAAATATTTTGTACATTGTTAAACAATGTAGAAGTTTTTAATAAAATAGGCTATAATTTTATGATATCCATAAATTTATGTTCCTAGCTCTTTTGGTTGTCCTGATTCATATATTTAAATTTTAATGTGAAAGCACTGTTTCTTTAGACAAAACACATTTATAGTGTAGCTATAAAAATTTTTTATAAGTTGATAAAAGTTTGTGTTTGTATGCTGTACGGTGTTTGACATAAACAACACTTCCAGGCGCTGGTTGCACATGCCTTTAAGCCCAGCACTTGGGAAGCAGAGGCAGGTGGATCTCTGTGAGTTCAAGGCCAGCCTGGTCTACAGAGCTAGTTCCAGAACAGGAGAAATTTTGTCTCAAAAAACCAAAACAAAAAATAGCACTTCCATTCTAATACCAGAGCAGCTGCAGACTACATAAACAGAGCTCCCCAAACTTGTATTTCTGAGCTTCAGAACTATATAGTTTTAGTCTTCAGTAGGGTCATATATATTTCTTGAGTAGCTTTGAAAAAAAATCAATCCTATTGTCTTTGTGTGCTGTAAATTAGCAGTAGTTGACTGTCTTTATTGTTAGTAATTACACAAAGAAGAGGGAGTTACCCTGTTTAAGCGTTATATGATCTAACTGTGTAGATGAGGCATATAAAAAAATATAGCAGTTAGAAATCTAAAAGACTGGGGCTGGAGAGCTGGCTTGGCAGTTAAGAGCACGGGCTCTTACAGAGGACCTAGATTTGACTCCCAATGATGGCTCACAGCTGTCTGAACTCTGATTGCAGGGGTTTTGACACCCTCCTCTGGCCTCTGGGCCCTAGGCATACAAATGGTGCATAGACATGCATGCAGGTGGGATAGCCATACACATTAAGTAAATGAATAAATTTTTTTTTTAAGGATTGAATAAGGGATAGCAGTGATATAACTGTTTGCTTATTGAGAGGGAGAAAGCTCAACTGCTAGTAATAACAGTTAGAAAGAGGGATGGGATTTAAATATGATGGTGGCTTGTTCAGGAAAAGGACAAAACTGAGTTGTAGAAATAAGCTCTAGTATGAAGTTTTCCGATAAGAAGGAAATATTAATGATAGTACTTCTGTCACTCACAGTTGACTCCAGGTGGAAGAATGAAAGTGATTAGATAAACAGGCGTGACCAGGGAGAGGTGAAGGGTTCCGCAAACACCAGCAGTTGCAGTAGAGCAAAGACAGCAAAATTAGCCTTTGGAGAATTAACAGTTGTGTACTTTGCCCTTGCTGGAGTCCTATCCAGTTTTGATTCTGAGGTTATTGGTCATTTTCATGTTTCACTTTTTCCTACTCTTGTGAGTTCTTTATCTGTGCATTATTAGTCATTTTTCTCTTACCTGAGGATCTCATTCCCTTATCTCTTTAGTCCCTTAAGCACTTAGTCATCTTCAGTTCCTTTCCAAATGTCATCTTCCCATCTTCTCATTTATTTGGATTGTCCCTTTCTTAAAAATGGTGTAGAAACATACTTCTACCATTGTTGTCAGTAATTTCAGAAGTGTGTTTTCAGCCATTTCACTTGGCACTTTTTCTCCTGAATCTATTTTTATAATGTTATTTAAATTCTGAGCTTTTGAAGTAGGCATCAGTTATTGGAAGTCTTTATTAAAGTCATAACTACAACTGACTCATCTACAACAGATTAAAAGTAAATAAATACAATTAGGATTTTTTATATATGTGCACACACATATACATACATACACACACATATATATACATATATATATACACACACATATATACATGTATATGTTTATATTTAACATCAGAAAATTGATGTTTGTTTCTTACTCTTTCCCCCTTTTCTACCAAACAAAACTAAACCATAAAGAATTGCATTTTCTGACTTGTGTAAAAGGTTTTTTTTTTCTTCCACCTGCCAGTTCTTAAATAAATATTCAAAGGCTTAATATTAATTATAATTGTTTGACCAGTGGCTTAGGCATATTACACTGCCTAGCTCTCACAATTAAATTTACCCATTCAGTTTATATTTTACCAGGATGCTTCTGGCTTATTGCCTCACATCTTGCTTCTCTAGCAGCTAGTCTCCCAGATTCTGCCTTCTTTTCCCCTGTATTTTGGTTTCCCCTGGCTCTATTCTGCCTGGCTATTGGCCAGATCAGCTTCTTCATTAACCAATGGTAATCAAACACATTCACAGCATGCAGAAGGACATCCCACATCGGACTTGTTGCTGTTAGTAAATGGTAATGTTGTCTATCTGAAGGCCTTTTGCCATTGTAAAATTAGAGATTTGATTTTTATCTTTTCTATAAAACATAGCTTAGTTTCTTGCCATTCCTTGATTGACAGGACATGGAGCTCTAAGAGATCCAAGGACTTGATATTTCCAGCATGCATGTCAGCATATGTGCATCATTTTCTCTTTGTCTCTGAGTCCTACGTGAATAGGTCAGGGTCTTGCAGATTAATGCCATGTGCGCAGTGGTTTGTGCTGCTGCTAAGGGATCCTGAGCTTGAGGAACTGTCTGTTCTCTCAACAATATATAGGCTTGCTTATTTCCATGAAAATATAGCCTCATCTTTCAGGTTTGATTGCTATACATACAACTCCCAATATGTAGCCTTGGGAATGAGTAGCCTTGGTCTTGAGTCTCTTTCATATGTAACAAAATGTAGGAGCGCATGAGACCCACAAAGAAGTCTTCCCTAACAACCAGAACTGTTATCAACATCTGTAATTCTGTCGCCCATTGCATCTAGTCATTTCCCACAATGAATTATTTGAGTGACTATCACTCTAGACCAAGCCATCATAAGCTGTCTGCCATGTTGCCAGCATGTCCTTCTAATAGGCTTCTGTCTCACTGTCTATCTACATCCATTTTTCCTGCTCTTTCCATATATAGCCAACTTTCTTAAGTAAGAACTGGCCATTACACAGAGCTCTCAGTGGTTCACCCAAGGTTTTGAATCCTTTAGCATGACATATAATCTGCTTGAATCTCATTCTTTACCCCTTCTTTTCTTTTGTTTGCATTCAAACTCTGGCCACTGTGACCTATGTTTATCTGTAAGCACCTCTCCTTTTACTCTCTGCTCTTCTTAAATGTCCATTATTCACAGACAGAACCCTAATGTTTGATTTGGTATCCAAGTCATGGAATTTCTTTTTTCACAACCTGCTTGAGAGTGTTGGTTAAGTCTTAAGTTTGTTTGTCCAGTTTATTTTAATAGTTAAAATACTTACAATGTTTGTAGAAGTCATCTAATTAATTTAGTCTATTGTCCAGATTTGTGTATGTGTGTAGATGGTGTAGGACAGGGCACGCATAAAGGTTAGAAGAAAACCTTGAGATTCAGTTCTTTCTTCTACTATGTGAGTCCAAGGGGTTGAACTAGATCATTTGGCTCAGCCACAAACAGACCCACCTGCCAAGCCAATGTACCAGCTTCCACTGTGAACAATTGTAGAAAACAATGTTACTGGTACAGTTAGCATGTTTTTCAATAATGGATCCCCCCCACACACACACACTTTATATTTGAGATTTGAGTCATTTATCTTTCCCTAAACTATTGTTTGTGTTGAACTGCTACAGGCATACACTAGTGTCTCCAAAGCTTCACTTAGCCTTGCAGATCACCGAGAACTTGGAAAAATGATGAATACAATAATATTTCATACGAAAATGGTAGATTCCTTGGTGGAAATGTTGGTAGAAACATCAGATCTCTCCATATTTTGGTATGTTATACTTTTCTTTAAATCTGAACTAGAAATGTTTATTATCTGAAGCTGCTTGATTGTTTTTTTGTTTTGTTTTTTTGTTTTTTGTTAGTATAGTTCTTAAGATAGTTCAGTATTTAACAATTTAACTCTTAACCATAAGGGAACAATAGACTTTTACAAGAACTTTGTAACAAGCTGGGAGCTGGTGACTCGCATTAATACCAGAACTCAGGAGGTAGAGGTAGACAGATCTCTAAGTTGGAGGCCAGCCTGGTCTACAGACTGAGTTCCAGGGCATCTAGGGGTACACAGAGAAGCCCTGTCTCCTTTGTAACGAAATGAAGATTGCTAAACTGAGATTTTTATTTCTGGTTTTAGTTATTTGTTAAGAGAAACTCTTCATGGTGTGAAATGTCTTTCTTGCATTTTGTTTGAAGATAAGAATTTCACATTAAGGGTTCTTTTACATATTGATTTTGAGTGTAAAAAGGTTGTGGATAAATAAACGAAGGAGAGAAAATATTGGAAATTAATACCTGGTACCTTGATGCGTATATATATTGAGTCACAAGAATGTGCTAGCTGCTCCCAGCATTGTTAAGCACAGCCTCTCCTACTATACTTCGCACTGTCATTCATTTTTCTCTTGTTATCCTCTCCAGAAAACTTATTTCTTAAAGGAAGTTTATATTATTGTTTTCTAAGTGTTTAAGAAATTTTGGAATGAATGAGTGAACTAGGTCAGAGTCAACAGTTCAAACTCTAGTACTCTCACACTGTAGCTGTGTGGTACCAACTCAGTTCCCTGCTTCTTGGCCTTTTAGAGGGGTAAATTGAAACACTGCTAAAGGGCTGAGATATCTAAATGGATAGTAATAGTAGTATTGATGTCACATAGAGATGATTATCTAAAACTTTTTATTTTAGCACTTTATTGGGTTATCTTTTATTACTAGTGCTGGAGAAGAAATCACCTAATTCTCAAAGGAATACAGCAGTCCATTGCTTTTCCATTTAGAGCCCTGTATGTTAAATTTTTGTGAATTTTAAGATTATTTGGACCCCTCTATTACTTTTTGACCCAAAATCTATTCTAGAAAGGATGAAACATTTTTTGTTTGGATTATTTTTTAGCTCTAGGAAGTTTCTATTGTAAAAGATTGTAGTTAGAAACTTCTTCCCTTTTTAGAGATAAAAGTACTTTGTATAATATTTAAATTTTATATTTGTCATATTTTATTAACTTTATCCATATTTTTTAAATGGCATATGATTGATGGCATATGATTAGCAATATTCTCAATGATAAGATAATATTGGTCCTTATAATTGCTCATTTCTTAGCTATGATAAAATTTGAAGATAAAAGTATTCATATTCTGTAGATACTGCAAATAACTGCTTAAGTTTTGTTTAAAATGTTTGATGTTATTGAAAGAGTATTACTCTGAATGAATTATTGATATGTAAAAGGTACTTTAAGGGGAATATTCTTAAGGGAATAAATGTGATCAATTGGTAACCTTTATTCACTTGAGTTTAAATTAACCAGCCATCAGGCACTGTGTCATTTTTATTTGCATCTGAGCTATGAGAGTTGCTGTTTGATGCCTTTACTGTCTCTCCTAACAGTTTTTACAGCCGTGCTTTTGAGAAGATGTTTCAGCAGTGCTTGGAGTTACCCTCTCAGTCAAGATACTCCATAGCATTTCCTCTCCTCTGCACTCACTTCATGAGCTGTACACATGAGCTGTGTCCTGAAGAGGTAACTTTAGCACAACGCTGTGGTTTATACCATAATGCTAGATCAGATGGGCAGCCAGCCAAACATTTTAGAAGATCCATTACGTAGTCTTTGTTCTTACCTAAACCTGTTTATATAGTTCAGAAAAATACTTGAACAAACACATGATAAAATAGTAAGATGTATGATAGAGTTATGGCAAATAAGAATGTACGTGGGTGAATAAACATGCATATGTGTCAGTCCTTTGCCTTTTAAAATAACTGGTATGACTAGTATTACTGTTTATACATTCACTAATTCAATTTAATAATAAATTCAATAATTACATTTTTGTGCTTTTCATCTTAACACTTGAAGAGCTTAAATGAATTTATGGATTACTGATTCATTAACATCATGGATATTAGATAAAACCCAGGTTTGCTGACACTTGTGAGGCGATATAAACACACAACCCCTGAGGACGGCTAATCAGTCATTTTGGAGATCCTAAGTGTCTGTCAGAAATATACTGGGTATCAAAAGGAAAGTTTTAGTTTGGCAAAGTAAGTTTCAATGATCTATTACATTGCATGGTGACACAGTTAATAATGTACAGCTGGACATGGTGGTAATCCCATGACTCGGGAGCCTGTGGCAGGAAGATTACAAATTCAAGTTTAACCTGAGCTACCTAGATAGACCATCTCAGAAAATAGTAATATTAACAAATATTTTAACTGGCGATAAAGAATTTTAACGTTCTTACTACTACAGAAATCAAGTTGGTGAAGTGATGGAGTCTTTCCACAGTATACACACAGATTATAATGTGAGGATGCTTAGAGTCCATAGTGTGGTAGAGTGCTTGCTGGGTGTTGACAAGGCCCTGAGGTTATTCCTAGAATTTAAAAAAAAAAAAAAAAAAAAAAAGCATAAATAAACAAAACATTACATTGCATCTCTAATAGATGCACTTATTTGACAACCAGTAAGGAGATAAATTGAAAAGATGTTTTTTTCTGGTCTTTAAAAAAACAATTTATTTTGTAAGTGTGACAAGACTATACATTAAAATTGAGTAATGTATTTCTTTGTAATTTAGTGTTTACTCTCTTTTCTTAGAACTTCAGAATATGTTGAAAAAACTTGAGGTAGCATATCTCTAGATTGTGAGTATCCCATGGGAAGAGGACTTTGAGACAGAAATAAGGCCACAGGAAAATTTTTGGAAACTAAAGAAAGACTTGTGTGACATGTTAAGAGACACAGCAGAGCCTGATGGCCCAAGCCTGTAATTTCTGCTACTTCTGAGGCCGAGGCAAGAGGATTGCATACTTAAGGCCAGGCTAGCAACTTAATAAGAGCTTTTCTCAAAATAAAGAAGGCAAATGAAGGTTGGAGATGTAGTTTATTGGTATCCAGTTAGACTACCTAGCTCTGGGTTCATCGTTACCTCCTCACCCCTTTCACTGCCAAAAACAAAAAATAAAATAATTATCTGAGTGCCCCCCCATATACACTATAAATTGGCCAGTATTTAATTATGCTTGGCTACAACTTCTTTTGTTTGGGTTCCTATTGAAATTTATAGGTTGTTTAAAATAAAATTTAAGGTTGATAGATTCAGGGATGATTATTTTATGGATCAAATATTTGTATGTTGTGGACCATTATTTCAGCAACATGAAGACTTTCTATATGATACATAAATAGGAAAGAAATATAGAAATTTTTTCTTTGAAATATCCCATATATAGTGGAGAATTTATGCCTTCATATTCTGAACACTTTAGCTTTTTATTTGTTTGTTTTTTGCTATTTTGAGACAAAGTTTCTTTGTGTATCCCTAGATGTCCTAGAACTTTTTCCAGGCTGTTTTATGAAAGTTTTTCAGTCAGCAGTTAATTTTGTGTTGTTTAGTTTTTCAAGACAACCCTGGGTATCCTGGAACACAAACTTGCTCTGTAAGTCACACTGGCCTTGAACTCACAAAGATCCACCTGCCTCTGCTTTGTTGGGATTAAAGGCATGTGACACCACTGCCTGGCTCTTGTTTTTTAACAACATCCCACCAAACAGCTACAGTCCACCAAAACTAAATAAATTCAGACCCCTGTAGAGATAAGTAGGTTATCTAGATAAAGCTATACATGCATATAGATATGTTCAAAGAGTGCACACTCAGTTTTGTTTTCTTCCCTTCCCTGTCCCCAGGAAGCAGGAACAGAGGAAATAATTTCAGAAATTTTAAATGTCTCATTTATTTTCCCAACTTGATTTCTAATACTTTTAATTTGTTTGAGCTCTTGTTTATTCATTATAGAACTATGTCAGAATTTATGTAATAGATGTAAATATTAAAGAGTCAAGATTAGAAAACTAACTTAAATGTGCTCATGTATATTGTATGCTTTATTTGTAGCTACTGAGTAGTTAGAACTTGGTGAATTTGAATAATGAAATATATAGTTTATTATTCTTTCTAAGATAGTCTCAGTCTTGTAAACCTTCTGCCTCAGTTTCCCAGTGCTGGGATTCCAATTGTGTGCTACCATGCCTAGATAAATAACATAATTTTATGCTTTGTAAATAATGATATTTAAATATTTTTCTTAATCATAATTTTCTTACATTTTTAATGTTACAAAATATATATTATTTTATGTACAAACATAAAACCTTATTTTGGTTTCTGTAGTAGAGAAAGCAACACACATATACTTCCCCACCCCTTACAGTAGGACTTTAATAACTGGATTTTCATGTTTATTTAAAGTGTTTTGTTTGGATCACTTTCTTGTGACCTGTGTTATTTCCATCCTCTGCCTATCAGCGCCACCATATTGGAGATCGCAGTCTTTCCCTGTGTAATATGTTCCTGGATGAAATGGCCAAACAAGCTCGAAACCTCATCACGGACATTTGCACAGAACAGTGTACTCTTAGTGACCAGGTAATAGTTTAAGTTTCCTCAACAGATAGAAAATTTGTGAGTGCAAGAAAATAAGTCATTAGATGTTGATTTACCTTTTTTTTTTTTTTAAGATTCTCTGACTCTCAAAATAGCTATTATCATCTCTTGATGTGAACTCCATTAACAATTTCTTACATAAAAGTCTGTCTGTGTATGTTCTTTTTTTTTTTTTTTTTTTTTTCCAAAAGACATAAGTTGTCTTCTTGATTTGGTTTTTGTTTGTTTGTTTTTGTGATTTTAGTACTTGATTCCATTATTCTTTGGTGACTGCAAAATGTTTGTTTATTTCTTTTGTATTTAGTAGTTGTACATTTTCTCATCTGCTTCTACTCAGTGGTAGAGCTATAAAAGAAAACAATAAAATACTTGTCTGTTTCCCTCTATTTCCTAGGTGACTAGTAAATTGTTTTATACTATAGTGGGTTCCTGGAATTTACCGTGTTTGATAATTTTTAAATCACTGTTTCTATACTGAAATTCATCTTTGGCCAATGGGAACCTTTAGAGTACCTAAGAGCCTTCTTATTTTCTTGCAAGATAAGCCCTGGGATAGTACATGCATCCCCATTTGTCTAGTATGTACAAGGGCCTACGTTCAAGGGCCCCAGTGCTAAAATAAACAAATTAGTTAATTTAAAAGTACCAACTTCATCTTATCTAAGTTTTTACTTGGACAGTTTCTCTTAGTTTCAGTGGGACATATCAACCCAATCTGGACATTAGAATGTCTCCTGGCCTTATTTAGGCCTCCTGAGACACATTCATTCCTCATCCCCCATGGGGTCCATACTACTACTGTTTCAGATTCAGCACTGTGGCTTTGCTTTCTTCCCTTGTTTTATATCCATATCTTTTTTTTTTCCACATTAAGAATCTAGATTTCTAGAATACAGAAGTTGAAGGAATTAGAATTTACCATAAATTATATGTATTTCTTCAAACTCAGAACAGTTCTATAGTAGTAATATTAATACTTTACCACAGGTATATAATTACTGACAAAAGTTTATAGTTTTTTTTTTTAACATATTTTCCTGGCACTAACCCTATTGGTGATAATATAATGATACCAAGCTTACGAGTAGTACTACATGTTCCACGCTGTTGACATTGACTTTCATTTACTGTTAACTTCTGTGAAAACATTTGATGCTCCAGTTCTACATCTTGTTTTCTCTTTGGTGTATTTATTTATGCACTTACTTATTGCTAGAGTTGACTTTAGTTTTCAACAATCTTTTATTGATTCTTTTAGGAGTGTTGTTTGTTTTGGGCAATTATAATATAATTACAATTTTCTCCCTTCTCTTTCCTCCTTTAAAACCCTCCTATATACCTCTTCCTGCTTGCTTTTAAATTCATGGCCTCTTCTTTCATTGTTACTGCATGCAAACATACATACATACGAACACACACACACACACACACACACACACACATACATGTAGCTTGTTGTTTTCTGCCAGCCCTCCCACCGCTGGTCTGGTGCACCAGCCCCAAATAACACTCAAGAGACTCTGTATTTGATACAATCTTGTGTGCCAGTGACTATCATTGTTTATGGGCTAGCTCTGTCTTAATTATTAACCCATTTCTACTTATCTAAGTATTTCCATGTGGTCATCTTATCGGAGAGCCGCTGTGGACGTCTTTTTTCCTCTCGGGTCTACATGCTGACTCCTCCTTCCTACTTCCTCTTTCCTCCTTGTCTCCTAGCCCCGCCTATCTTGCTTTCTCATTGGCCCAACAGTGCTTTATTAATTAACCAGTATGAGAAGCATATTTACAGACTAACATCTCCCATCATCTCCTCTTTTCTGTCTAAAATAAAAGAAGGGTTTTAACCTTGACATAGCAAAATATATCATACAACAGTTATCAAATAAGAATCGCAGTTAACAATATTTAGTCAATTAACATTTTGTAAGACTTAAAGAAAATATCATCTATCCTATCTTTGTGAGTCTAAAGTCCTATATGTAACTTATCTTTAATCCTAACTAAGGAAAACTATAACTATAACTATCTGTCTTCAACTCCTTCAATGATCACAGAAGGATAATATATAAACTCTAGAAATGACAGAGACAACTCATTGCCTGGTCAGTCACCCGAAGTTCTTTTGTAATGTTCCATCTTCAGCCCATAGGCCATAGTGTGTCTCCAGACTCCTCAACAAAGCAGGAAACTTTAAACTGTCCACCTGTATTGGCAGTTTGTCAGTCATTTTTCTTTGTGTCCTGTAGACTGTCTGGCAGGCAGCCTCTTCCATGAAGCAGGAATCCTGTAGCAATGTCCATCTTGCATCAGCAGTCACCTTTTTGTGGGTCCTGCATGTCCAGTTTCTACAACATAAAGTCAAACAGTCCAGAAGAGCAGTACCTTGTCTAAATGGCCATTCTTGCCATATTAGACGCAAACTCTATAATGTGTCTCTTCGATGTCCATCTTTTTTTCTGATGCACGTGGTGTTACCAGGAGCAGTTGTGCCTCACTGTCAAGAAAATCCCTAAACCATTTTAAATGCCATATTCTGTAGGTCTTTGAAAGGTTTGAAGAATGCCTATTCATCTCAAATACATCTCTGCATATCTAGAAATCCTAACTAACTTAACTCCAAGTTTTGACTAGAGCTTGTACTGGCATGTTGAGAGTTACTGGGACTTGAAGTCCTTCAGGCCTTTTGTAGGGCCCCTTCTAGGGTCTTAGATTTTCTATTACCTTTGTCTGTTTCCGAATAGACACTCATCTTCAGATTCCTGCCACGTTTTTGGGGATTGTATTTTGGATGTTGTTAGAGATTTGTCAGTGTTGCTCATAGGTTTGGGAGTGTACTCCAGCAGTTTGTTTCTTTGTTCAGTTAGACTTAACATTCTGGTTGTTAAGTAATTCATAATGTTGAAGAGTTCCTTAAACATTTTCATTTGTTTTTTTTTTTAAAGGAAGGTACTCTGACAACACACGTTTCTTTCACATATTTCCATGGCTTTAGTTAGTTATTACATATGCCTAATGCCTAAATGGCTTTCGCACCATCACTGTCCAGCAGAGATAGTGTTAGCCACATATATAACTTAAGTTTCTGGTACCATGCAAAAAATAATTTAGAAATAGGGAAGCATATTTTAAAGATATGTTTTACTTACTGTGATATCTAAATTTGCCATTGTTTTAGCATCTTTACTAAATATTTTATTTGTAGGACAGTTAATTGGATAGGTACATTTTGAGTCCACAAGTGGTATAAGGCAACTCTGCTGTATGGTACAGTCCTCATCCACCTTCTCATTTCTTTCTACTTGATGTTATCTGTCAAACTGAATTATTTACTAGGTGTGTGTTGAGTTTTGTAATGGTGGTATTAACATATTAGGTAGAAATCTCCCCCGCCCATTTCATACGTAGATTACTAAACCTTTTATACCCTTGCCCACAACTTGTCTGGTTGTGTTTACTTAATTTTTCTTGTTTTAACTTTTTTCAGTCAGTTCTAGCATTAGCCTTAGGAAATATCCTTTCATACTGTGTCTCCATTTGTAAAAATTGCCCCTGTATTCAAGTTTGCTTGCAATCTAAAAACCTCACCTCTGACTTCACTCTCAGGGCCCTCTTGATAGTTAGAACTACTACTCTAGTTTATACTTTCTGCTTCACTACATAGTGTGCCCACTAGATCCTCAATAGATTTTTGTTTCATTTTTAAAAGCCATTCACATAATTATAGTGACATTTCTCACTCCGCATTTGCCTTGTATGTTTTTATTTATCCTTTGAATAATAACTTGAGTAAACCTTGGTATTTTAGTAGGTTTCCACTGTTTTCCATGTTCTGTAGGCCATGTGAGCTGCATGCTTCTTACATTTCTGTCCTGCATGCTTGTCCAGACTAAGCTAAGGTGTCCTGCATTCATTTACACATTCTGAGGAATCGGTACAGCAATATAATGTCATTCTTACCCAATTTCAGTTGCTGCCTAAGCATTGTGCCAAAACCATCAGTCAAGCAGTGAATAAGAAGTCAAAAAAACAGACTGGCAAGAAAGGGGAACCGGAAAGGGAAAAACCTGGTGTTGAGAGCATGAGGAAAAACAGGCTGGTAGTGACCAAGTAAGCCTTCCACTTTGATTGTATCTGTCTGTTCTCATAAAGATTCTTTCCTTGTGGTATTTGATTAGCTGGTGGTATTTTATTCTAAAACATAGATTTCTTTTCTTTCTTATTTAATTAGTTAGTTTTGATTTTGTTTTAGTTTTTTGAGACAGGATTTTTCCCTGTGTAACAGCTCTGGCTGTCTGGGAACTCATTTTGTAGACCAGGCTAGCCTCAAACTCACAGAGATCAGCCTGCCTCTGCCTCTGCCTCTGCCTCCTGAGCTGGAATTAAAGGGTCCACCATCACCACCCAGCCCAAAATGTAGATTTTTTTTGAAGGTACTTTACTTTTGTCGTATGGTTTGAGGGCACAGTCCATCCTGGTAGAGAAGGTACACAACAGGAGTTTGAGACCCTGGTCACACTGTGCCTGCAGACAGGAAGCAGGGAGAGGAATGCTGGTGTTCAGCCTGCTTTGAACAAATTCTCTGGGGCCCCAGCCCATGAATGACACTCCTCACAGTTAGGGGAGGCCCTCCCACCCCTGTTAACCCAATCTAGAAATTCCTCACTGACACCACCATGGCTTTATTTCCTAGGTGACTCTCAATCTGTCAAGTATTGACAGTATTAACACTCACATATATAATATGGTATTTGTCTTGACGTACCGAATACTAAAGGTCAAGAATCTGTCTCAAACTTTCTGAGGAACAGTGTAAACAATCTTAATTTTTAAATCAAGTAACAGACTTTTAGCATTTAGTGATATGTTAGAGTGTATCTGATATCATTACTTGAAAAAAATATGTTGGCATTCTGGGACATTTAAGTTTTTGATTGTTGGGAAAGAAAGCATAAGTGGTCAATAATTGGGTGGATGTTTTTTGTTAAAAGATTCTACTTGTTCCTAAGATGCACAAGCCATTGCCACTTTTTATAAGTGTTCCATCTCCCGTAACAGATTAGCACTATCAGGAGGAGGTTACTGCTGTTACGTGAAGAATAAGTACCTCTTCCTGTGGTTGCTCAGTGTTTTCATTTTTAGCCAAATACAGAGAAACATGAGTTTTCTTAGAATTGCCTACTTGAGTTAAACCTAAACATTTTGACTATCAGTTTAAGAATAATAGAAAAACCAAATTCTGTATTCTATAAGTCTTGCTATTTTTATGAAACTGATTTGGAATTGCTTGTGAAACACCATATTAATTATTATTTATTACTGTTTTTTAGCCTTGATAAGTTGCACACTGCACTTTCGGAGTTATGCTTCTCCATAAATTATGTTCCAAACATGGCAGTGTGGGAGCACACCTTCACGCCGCGGGAGTATTTGACTTCTCACCTGGAAATACGCTTCACTAAGTAAGAGAGCACACAGACTGCTGTCAGGCTGTGTTCATTATCTAGTACCCGTCTGATGCCAGCTTTTATTAGATGAAGTGAGTCGTACTGGTGCAGTACAAATATCAGTGGACTGAGAATCACGTCCAGCAGTGAACTGAGACTTCCTGGCAGCAGATTCCTGTCCCACCCTTACTACTAATTACTGATACTGCTAACATCAGTTTCTCCAAGTTTTAATTGTCGAATGCAAACAGAGGTGATATGCTGATCTACCTTCAGGCTTACATATGGCAAATGCGTAAGGCTGGGAGGTTACTAGGCTGCAATCAGTAAAGAAAAAGCAGAATGAATAAGAAAAGATACAAGCACTGACTGTCACCAAGTTTCTAGTACCCCTTTGGCTGTGTACACCTAGCTGTCAGTTCTGAGTAGTTTTAAAGGTGTTTGATAACACTGCATAGAATAATAAAATCCTTTCAGTACTTAATAATTTATAATCTCAAAAATCTTAGTATCTGAAAATTTTGCCAAAGGCTTTTCAAAGTTTTATTGTCATTAATGAATACTATTTCTATTGCTATGTGTTTAACATTGCAGTGAGGAAACAGTACAAAGCTTAAAACTTCAATTGATATGGCAAGAATACTGCAATAGAGAATAAAATAGAACTATATATAAACAGTATTAAATTGAGTATTGAACAGTTACTCAGCTAGAGAACTGACCAGTGTTGAACAGTGTCTTTTGTTCTCTTTATCAAATCAGATATACTGACAGCAAAACTCTAGTATTTAGACCCAAGGGATATTATGCCTTCTAGTACTTTATATTCTTAGTTAGGTGCTGAGAGACTCCTGGGTAGAATCTGAGGCTCAATTTTCAGGCCCAATGTTTTCTTTATATAAATAGTTTGGTTTATGATCTGTGGGGATGCAAATGTTCTTTTTTTCCTGAACCACTGTATTGTGGTCAGAATTGAGATGAGGGAGCAGCTTACTGTATTTGTTTTGTTTGGTTTGTTTAGTTTTAATCGTAGCACTCAGCTGCTATATACAAGAATAGCAGTTTTCATCTTGAGTTGGCTTACCTTAGCGTAGTCCTAGCCATGGGCTTGTTTTATCTGCTGCCTCAAAAATGGATTTTAACAAAAACAAGTCTAAAATGTTGGCACATAAGGGGACTTCTTAAAAAAGAGAGTAAGGGCTGGAAGCATGACTCAGTAGATAAAGGTGCTTGCTGCTAAGCAAGCAGACACCAAGTAGAAGGAGAGAACTAGATAGAAGGAGAGAACTGACTATACAGCATTGTGCTCTAAACTTTACATGTGTAACATGCCACATATGAATGTATACGCTTGCGAGAACACACACACACACACACACACAAATTAATTTTAATTTAATTTTTTTTTTAAAGGGAATAGAAAGGACTAATGTAAAAAAAGGTCACTTAGAGAAGTGTTTTAGGGTTTTTATGCTGTGAAGAGACACCATGACCATAGCAACTCAATAAAGGAAAAACATTTCATTGGGGTGGATTATAATTTCAGAGGTTTAGTCCATTATCATGGTGTGTGACATGGTACTGGAGAAGGAACTGAAAGTTCTACATCTTTTTTGTTTGGTTGGTTGGTTGGTTGTTTGGTTTGTTGTTTGGTTGGTTGTTTGGTTGGTTGTTTTTGCATCTTTATTTTTATTTAGCAAATTTACCTGATCTAGAGCTTGACTTATCTAGAAGTCCAAGACATGCTACATTTTTCATCACCTGAAATACAATTTTGTTGTCAAATCTATTAAACAAGAAAAAAAATCAGGAAATTCAGAATTAAATTTCTTCAGTTGGCAGCTTCATCGTGAATCTTGACTATAAGAATTAATGAATTCTTAAATATTCCACTTGCAAATTTAGAATTGCATTTTGACATCCATTATTGCTATGTATCAGTTGTATAATGAAAAGTCCTACATCTTTATCCACATGCAACAGGAAGTACTCTGTCTCACTGGGTGTGGGTTGAGTCCTCAAAGCCCACCTCCATAGTGACACACTTCTTCCAGCAAGGCCACACCTACTCCAACAAGGATTATAATTAGCCCCTAATAATGCTTATGGGGGCTAATTACATTCAAGCTACCAAAAGAAGTATTTTCAAATTTGTGTTTCAGCCTTATATATACAAGGGGAATAAAAATAGGTTTTAATGTGCTGTTTCATTGTCATCTTGTTTTAACTGTTAGGCAGTTTGTTAAAATCAGCATTAAGTTAGGCAGACATATATGGATAAGTGCTCATTCATGTTGTCAACTTCAGATACAGGACGTATTCCTTCATAAATGCTTAATTAAAGTATTTCTGTAGTTGTATATATACATTTCTTTTAGGTGTTTGGAAACTTTGTTCACTCTAGGCAGACCACCTCCAAACAGTAACACTTTTTTTTTCTTTTTTTAGTTATGTTTCGAACCTTAGTTTACTTTGTTTATGAAATGCTAGTAATGATGCTATGTAGCCATGTTATTAGATAGTGGGGTTGTAGTTTGTTTACATAAAATACAAAACGCTTCAGGCAGCAGTGCCAGTAAATTATAAGTTAAATAGCTCATCGTGATTGCTATATTAATGCAGTTTTTAAAAGTCCTTTTTATGTTTAATCATTGTTGTTAATTTACATTCTCAGAATGTTTTTAAATTATTTCTTTTCCTAGTTCATCATTTTTAGGCTATTAATATAACCACAGTAGTAATTTCATGGCTTAATTTTAAGAATCTTTAAAAATTAATTTTATTGCTTATTTGACAGTAGATGTTAGCAGATTGGGTAGATTGTTTACCTAAGTCGGAAAATCTTACCTCTTTTATTATCCCCAGATCAATTGTTGGAATGACTATGTATAATCAAGCTACACAGGAAATTGCAAAGCCATCAGAACTTCTAACAAGTGTAAGAGCGTATATGACTGTACTCCAGTCCATAGAGAACTACGTTCAGATCGATATCACCAGAGTGTTTAATAATGTTCTTCTTCAACAAACACAACACTTAGACAGTCATGGAGAACCAACCATTACGAGTCTATATACAAATTGGTAAGGAACATGTTTAGAAATTTTGAATGATGCAAAGTTTTTTTTTGGTAATGAACCTCTTAGGAAAATTATTTTATAATTAGTGCTTATTTATGAATATATGTTTAGTATATTTGTGACTGGTGTCCTCAGATTAGAAAAGAACACTGGGTTCCCTGGAGTCACAACCAGTGGCAAACCAGCATCTGGATTCTGTGAATCAGACCCAGGCCTTCTTGAAGACCAGCCAGTGCTCTTAACCTCTGAGCCATCTGTTTCTCCAGCATCATGTTCTCATTTATTTTATTAGTTGACTTGAAACTTCCATGTAGGGCTGTATACCGTAATAAATTTTTGAGCATTTTCTTCTGGTTATAAATTTATTTTTCTCTTTAGGTACTTGGAAACTTTACTGAGACAAGTCAGCAATGGCCATATAGCTTATTTTCCTGCCATGAAAGCATTTGTGAATTTACCCACAGAAAACGAATTAACATTCAATGCAGAGGAATATTCTGACATATCAGGTGAATATTGTATTACTAATGAAGAAAGCCTGATTGTTTTACATGATAACTTGATTTGGCTTGGTTGTTTTGATTATTAATATTTAGTTTGTAAGATGGTGTAGTATGTTATGTCAGTGTTTCTTAATATATTTGCTCTGTCGAGAAACTGAAATCAATTCATTTTTTTTCAGAAATGAGGTCATTATCAGAGCTTTTAGGCCCATATGGGATGAAGTTCCTAAGTGAGAGTCTTATGTGGCATATTTCATCACAAGTTGCTGAACTTAAGGTACACAGTCCTTATCAACCCAGCTTGCTGTCCTTGTTTGCAGTGTTGGGGTTTGAGCTTGTGACCTCACATGTGTTAGGAAGTGCTCTACCAACTGAGCTACATCTCCGGCCCTTTTTTCAGTTTTTATTTTGAAACAAGGTCTTAGTAAATTTCCCAGGCTGGCCTCAAACCTCCTGCACCAGCCTCCCAAATAACTAGTATCCTAAATGTAGGCTGCCAAATCTGGCTTTAATTCACCTTTTAACCAGTAATTCTTGTAAAACATTGCAAGAATGTAAGAAAATGTAAAATTTTAAATTAACCTGATGTGAAAGTACCAACATGTACATAGAATTAAAGCACTTGCAGATGCTCTCAGTGGTGTCTTGGCTTAGATACAGTGAGAAAACAAGAGACCTAAAAAGATGGACTAACTTGGAAAAGAGTCTTGAGTTCAAGTTTCTCAGTGTTTTTTAGTCAAGCCTTAATTCTGTTGCATAATGATACTTTTATTTGATTATGTTCAAAATTCTAGCCCCAAGTTATTTGTTCTCATTTATCATTTGAGTATATTGCTTTCCATATTTCCACAGATTATTGGGTATGTTAGAGATTGAATGCAGGGCCTCTCACATTGTAGGCAAATTCTCTACCACTAGCCACATAACTAGTTTAGTTAGTATTATTAAAATTCAATGATGATACATCATGAACAAAAGTTGGGAAGGAAAGGGTTTATTTGGCTTACACTTCCACATCCTAGTCCATCACTGAAGGAAATCAAGATAGGAACTCAAGCAGGGCAGAAACCTGGAGGGAGGAGATGTTGCAGAGCTCATAGAGGGCTGCTGCTTTCTGGCTTGTTTCCCATGGCTCACTCAGCCAGCTTTCTTACAGACCTCAGGACCAGCAGCCCACGGGTGGCACCACCCACAATGGGTTGGGCCCTCCCTTGTCAATTACTAATTAAGAAAATTCCACAACAGCCAGATGCTATGGAGACATCTCTGAATTGAGGTTCCCTCCTTTCAGATGACCCTAGCTTTTGTCAAGTTGACATAAAACTAGCCAGCACACCCAGCTTAGTATGTTATCTTTTATCTTAAATCCTTTATGCTGAGTGGAAAATGCTTAGCATTTAACTAAAGATATTAAAGCCAGAAAATGTTAAATTTCCATTTTAATCATTTTAGGAATATTGTCAGTGCTAAAATGAACTATATTAAATAAGTATGCGCGCGTGTGTGCGTGCGTGTTTCTGTGTGTGTTTATAAAATGACTGTAGACCTTGAGGAAATTTGAATTTGGGTCACTAAAACTTTTTAGAACTTAGAGACTAGAAAAGGCATGTTTTAAAGCGCTGTTGTGCATCTAAGCATATGATGAATGGTCCTTATTCTTGGCACTTATCTCTGCTGAGTTTTCCTGATCTCTTCTTGAATTGGAAAACATTAATCTTATATAAACAATTAGAGATTTTTTTTTTTTTATTAAAGCACAATTGTATAGCATACAACATCTGAACTTCATGAATTTTATTTTTATTTTCCTATTGTAACTCACAAGCAAGTTCTGTCATTAACACAAAGGTCTATGCCTGACTTGGTCTCTTCCTTCCCTCCCTCCCTCCCTCCCTCCCTCCCTCCTTCCTTCCTTCCTTTCTTTTCAGAAACTTGTGGTGGAGAATGTTGATGTACTAACACAAATGAGGACCAGCTTTGACAAGCCAGACCAGATGGCTGCACTCTTCAAAAGATTATCCTGTGAGTAATCCTGTGGTACTTTTTATAAACATTCGAAAGATCTAACACACAATAGTCAACTTCTAGCCAAATTAGTAAAATAAATGCAAGCAGCAAATTATGCAGAGTGCTCATTAGTATATGAAGAGAACTAGAAATAAATTCTAGACGATGGAACTTTTCAGTGTATATCTACTTGGTTGGGGGGGGGGAGGGGAGGAGAGTCTTAACCCAGGCTGCCTGCCTCTGCTTTCTGGCTTTACTTCCAAAATGCTTGACTATATTTCTAGTGTGTGTTGATTATTAGCAATTACTGCTTTTAATGAGTTCTTGAACCTATTAAATTTAATATAATAAGTCTGCATTAATTAGACTGAAAGATAATTAACTCCGAAGTCTGTAACTTCCTAAAAATCAGCTTCCCTAAAATGTCCAGGCACTGAGTGAAGGCTGTGGTATATACTGACAAGTGTTATGTCTCTAACTGTGACCACAGGCAGCAGTCCTGTCATCTCAGCAGCCCCTGTCTCTCTGTTGTCTTCTCCTCCTCCTAAGCTTGCACAGCCATTCCTGCCACTCACCATAGATTACATTTTTGTCTGGCTTCTTTCACTTAGCAAGTTCTTTGAATTCACCTGTCTGTGTTGTCCACTGAGTTAACAATTTATTTCCTTTTTCTGCTAATTACTATTCTATTGCATGAAAACCCAGAACCTATCATTTATAGCTTAAATTTTTCTTTAAATATCTTCTTGAAATTGATGAGGCAGCTATACCTTACTTATAATGGTAAAGGTTTTCCCAGCACTAAAAAATTTAGAAATCCAAAATAAAATTTATTTGTATTGAACAGAGCAGAGTGAGTTTATCACCCTTCCAGAAATCCCAGGTTTCGGAGAGCATGCTTATCAAGTGCAAGGCTATGTATGGCTTCTGTTTCCTAGCTTCACATAACTGAAACAGTGTCAGTCATTGGAAATAATTAAAGTGTGCATTTGATGTATTTACCACCTGACATTTTTTTCTCTTAAATGCTTAGAGACTCACTTCATTGCCTATCTTCTGCTTTTAAACCCTCACTTCATTAGAATTAGCATGGTGCTCCAGGGCACTAAGACGTCTTGTAGAATACAGCAATAGTTGCCAGGACTTAGAAAGCAGCAAAGGAGTCTGATGGGTGATGGAGCTGTTTGCCATAGAATAGATGTTGGTAACAAATACATGATAATTTCATAGACCTGAACACTGGGGGAAGGGGAGCAAAGCTGAGTTTATTATGTGCTTGTTTTAAAAAGAAAAAAAGATCAACTTTCAGCCTTACAAGGGAAAAGTACAAATAAATGGAAATTTTTTAACCTTTAATTTTTATTATTTTGCAATCTTCGTGTTTTCTTTATTCTTCTTCATTATTTTTGTTTCACTCAGTTTTTGGAGTCAGCTGACATGATCACCCTACCAACCTTACTGTACTTAACAACTAATAGACTGAGCTGTTTAATACCATGTCCTTAACTCTACCTGTGCAATTGAAACAAAATGAAACTCTAGTTAAAAGTTCCAAAGAGAATTTGCAGACTTGTAAAATAAAATTTACTGTCCCATATTGAGATTCTGCATGATTGAATTTTATGTATAATAAGACTTTGGGATTTGCCAAAACTAAAATTTAAATTGAATCTTTGTGATCCATATTTATAAAGTTCGCCTTTAAACAAAATACATTAAGCCTGTTTTGTGTTTTTAGAGTCAGCAAGTTATTGTGTTAAAGAGAAGGTATTGTGGTTTATTAAAAGTAGTTCTGACTTGGGAGTCAGTGTGGAACCTGGTTTTCACTTTAGGGCTTCTATGTCACTCAACCAGATCTCATATGTCCTGGATCCTTACTTTCTGTCTTCTGACAGTCTTGTCTTGGAGCCAGGCTTCTGCCTAATTCTAGACCATTCTCTTCTAGCTTTCCGCTCTGATTCTTTCTTTCAAAATTTATTTTATTCCCCTTTGTCCTCCTGTAACTGTGTCTAAACCTACATGTCTCTGTAGAACAGTATTTAGGAAGAAGACCTCACTGCAAATTACTCCACAGTAGTCTTGAAGTTTGGAGCTCTGCATTCCAGTGATCTGTTCCATTGGTGGTCTTGTGTCAGTCACTGAATCCCAGGCTTCTTGCTCTATTTTATTTACCCTTTTGTAAACTTTGGTTAGTGAGGATTTCTCTTTTTTTAACATTTAGAGTGGGTTTTGGGGGGGGCGGTATTGTGTGTAGAAGTCAGAGTAAGTACATGTAAGTCCTGGAGGCTAACCTCAAGTTGTCAGGCTTGGTAGCAAGACCTTCAACGGCTCTTGTTTAGCTTTGGTGTGGAATATCTTTTCTTCCTAGTACTCCTTTATGCTAACTAGGATGAAATTTTCTCAGACAAATCATTTTTTCTCTGTTTTTAATTTTTTTCTGCTCATTTCTTTCCTCTGGTAGAAACACTTCCCTCATTTTTTGTTAATTGTCTGCTAGTTTGCTGATCATCAGACACTAACATATTGTGGACAGATAAAAAGATGAATAGGTTACTTTTTCTTTATGTGAAACTTACCATGTATTTGTGTCATTTTGTTGGTATTTTTTGCATTTATCACATTTAGCTCATATTATTCTTACTTACATTGCTTAATAAAACATTTATAGTGGGAGTTTAAATTCTTAGAAAAACTTGAGTTTCGGTTTGCATCTGTGGCTCTCTATACACCACCTCTTTTTATAAATTCTCTTATTTGAACTTTTTCTAACATAAACGCAGCCATATTTTAGAGGCTTGTGTGTGATATTTAGGTGAGTGTGTATTCAGATACACATGTTCAGAGCCCCAAGGCTTATATCAGGTGTTCTCAATTGTTTCTCCATGTTATGTTTTTGAGACAAGGTTTTCCCAGAACCTGGAGCTCACCAATCATAGAAGATGGCTAACTCCATGGCACTAAAATTACATGAGTGTATAACCATTCCCAGCTTTTACATGGGTGCTCAAAATCCAAACCCACACTTTACCCACTGAGTTCTCTCCCTGGCCTCTTCTTCCTTTATCTGTTTAGATTGTTTTCTGTATTTGTTATTACATAGTCCATTGCCTTATATATAGGGTATTTAATAAAATATTCCCTTTGAATCCCACTCTTATTTTATTAGGACAGTTTGAATATTAAGTATATAATAACCATTTTCAAAGTTATTTTCTCTGAGCAACATGCACAAGATCAAGTCCATCACCACAGGTTTCAGGAACTTAGCTCTGTACCACCTGCTTAGAATTTCTGTCCATCACTGACCAGCGTGGCCCTGCTTAGCTTCTGAGTTCAGAGGTGTTCAGGGTGGTCTGTCCATAGACCTGCTTATGATCTCAATAAGCAATTGTTCCATTTTTGCCCACAACTGAAGAATTTTCTCCAGGGGGTTGGAGAGATTAGCTCAGCAGTTAAAAGGTTCTTGCTGTTCTTGCAGAATACTGGCGTTTGGTCCAGGTTCTCAATCCCCTCATCAGTGGTCACCAACTGTCTTTAACTACAACTCCCAGTTCCAGGGCATCTGACACCTTCTGGCCTCCTTGGACACTCACACACTTAGGTCACACAGAGAGACTCACAGAAATGCACATTGTAAAAAAATGTTTAAAAGTTAAACTAGGAAGTCAGGCAATGGTGGGGCACACCTTTAACCCCAGCTCTTGAGATGCAGGTGGTGGTTCTTTGTATTCAAGGCCAGTGGGTCTGCAAGGTGAGCCACAGCCAGGAACAAACATAGAAACCTTGTCTCAACCACACACACTGGAGAGATGACTCTGAGGTTAAGAGCAGTGGCTGTTCTTTCAGAGAACCTGGGTTTTACTCCCAGCGTACATGTGGCAACTCGTAACCCATAACTCCAGTCCCAGAGATCTGTTGCCCGGTTCTGGCCTCTGCAGTAAACTGGCACATAAAAGGTGTACACATGCATGCAGGCAAAACACCATACACATAAAATAACATAAAAAATTTAAAAATTAATAAAATAATTTACTTAGAATTCCTGTACCATCTGAGAGTTTAATTCATAACCATCCTAATGACCTCCCCTGCTCTCTCCTTATGCCTGCCTCTGCCTAGTGTATGAGGGGAGTTATATATTATTTCAAGATTTTGATGAACATCAACCTTCTAGTGCATTTAAAAGAATAGAGTTTTAATACGTGTATGTGAATTGATAAATAATTTAAAGTTTAAATATTGCTATCATACATTTGCCTCTTTAGACACTTGTTGAGTTAAATTGCAATTAGTCATAGAATTTATTCCAGAAATTTTGATTTTTGAGAATTTTAGCCAAAGCTAAGAAGGAAGTCAGTTTATGTTTTATTTTTTTTTCTCTCCTCCCTTGTAATTTAGCTGTTGACAGTGTCTTGAAAAGGATGACCATAATCGGTGTTATTTTATCCTTCCGGTCATTGGCACAAGAAGCACTGAGAGATGTAAGAATTCATTTCTATATCATTGCTTTATTTTCCAAAAGTTAAAATTCATAGCATTTTCCAAAAGTTAAAATTCATAGCAATAGTAAGAGTACAATTCCAGTTTGCATTCTGATGGTAAATAAAGTATATTTTTTTTGTTTGGTATTGAAATTTGTCTACTACACCATTTTAGCTTTGCCCTACATTAAAGTGTTCCTTTTGAACTATACTAATCTTAACACTGAATACATATAATTTCCGTACATTTTGACTTTTTAGAAAGGTCCAGTAAAGTGGATAATGTTTTTTGTGAAAACTTGAACTTATCAAATGGTAGTATTTCTTAAATGTATAGGCTGCATGAGTACTGACACTGTTTATTTCCTGCTCAGGTTTTGTCCTACCACATTCCTTTCCTCGTGAGTTCCATTGAAGATTTCAAGGATCACATTCCAAGGGAAACTGACATGAAGGTAGAGCTTTTGTAGTTTTAAAGTAAGATGTTCAAGTTACATGTGAAATAAAAAGTGTTAACAGACCTGAAAATAGCATGTTTGCCTGTGCTATTGTTTCTCTGACCTCTCAGTACCAAAAACTTAAGAATTTTGAGTCAGTCTTCTTTAACCACTTAGAAGGACATAAAATTTGTTAAAAATTGATCCCCCTTAGTGTGGCAGCTTTTTCTTGCATGGTCATAAAACAGCAAGATGTGTTGTTTTAAATTCAATAGTAATTTTAAAAATAAGTACTTTAAAAGTCTTAGAAAAGATTGCTATAGTGTATTCAAAACCAGTTTTCTTTAGCATCATATTTTTTAATGGATATAAGACAGGAAGTCAATAGCTTTTTAAAAATCTATAGTTATTTGTTCTAAAATTTTTGATCCATGTGATCCAACCATTATTTTAATCTCAGCTGTGATTTCCTACTGTATTTAAATTATGTGATGTACAATGAGTCATAGTTATTGTAAGTGTCCATGTTTGAGAGATGATTTTATCCTTGGCTTACTGTACAAGTGCATATGTGTGTCTCCCAGGGATCATGCTTGGGACGGGCTGTCATGCTTGGTAGCAAGTACCTCTGCCCAATGAGCTGTCCTGCCAGCACCCTTTGCGTGTTTTGACTCTTGAATAGTTTCTAAGTGATGCCTTTCAAACTTCAGAGTGGGATAGGGCTTGAGTGTCTTCCTGTGAATCTCAGGCTGACCCAGAACTCTAAGTAATCCTCCTGCCTTATCCTCCCAAATGTTGGGCTCACAGATTATGCCACCGTGCTTGCTTTATTCAAATGGCTTATCATCTACTGCTCTGTTTGTCTGCCTCTCTTCATATGTATCATCTGAGCTAATTAGATTTGTAGGTATTCATTCTCTTAATGTATGTATTTTGCTCTCTTCATTTATTCTATTTGAAGCACTGCCTTCTCCTATTTCTGCATTTGGGAGTCTTGCCTAGCTGTTAAGGCAAGAGTCACTTGCCATTTTCTAACATTTCTAGATTCCCCAATGATAAAAGATTTTGTCTTAGTGCTAGTGGAGAACTTTTTATTTTCCTTCTATCTGTATTTATACCAGATAATAAACATCTTAAAGGACGGGGCCTTATTTCTTTCCATTTTTTACTTTTCTATAGTGCTTTGAAGAAATAAGCATTTGAGAGCAAAGAGTGTCCTATGAATTTATGACTGAAACTATGAATATAGCAGAAAATGAGTTTTTCTTAAATGGAAATACAGAAAACTCAAGGTCAAACAGTTTTTATGAACACATTGATGCACAAGTGCTGAGAATTTTAATACTCTGCCCACGTTTATTTAATCTTCCAATTCCTATTAGTTGGTATAATTATATTTAGTTTCTAGCAAACTGTCAATAAAATTTACTTTGCTTAAAGAATCCAAACATGATTTCTAACATCTTTAAAATTTACTCATCTAAAATAGTCCAGTGGCTTTAACTATAATCACAGAATTGTGACTATCACAGTTTACATAGAGCATCAGTACCCACAGCAGGCACTTCCCATTTCTGTCCTACTCCCCAGTCCTAGGTGACTATGTCTCTAACTGGACAGTTGCCTGTTTTGAGTACTATGTTTAAATCATACAACAGATATTCTTTTGACTCAGATTCTTTAACTTAGCCTGTTTTTATGTTCCATCATGTTAGAGCATGTGTTAGCACTTAATTTTTTAGTGTTCCATTGTATGCATATGCCATAGATTCAGACATCAATTGATGATAGGGATTGTTTTTACTTCTTACATGTTGTAAATAATGCTAATTGTTTATCTGTTATGATTTTTTTTTTCTCTTGTGTAAGGAGTGGAATTGCTGTAGAAAGTGTACTTTGCTTTAAGGAACCACCATACTGATTGGCCATGGCAACATGTGTTATATTCTATCAATACTGAATGAAGGGGCTAGGGTTTTCTCTATCTAATCCTTGTCTTCTTGATAAGAGCCATTTTAGTACATGTGCAGTGGTGTCACACTGTTTTGGTTTGCATTTCCTCCATTTAAGAGGATACCACACATTTTTGATGTGTCTCTATGGCTTCTTTAGAGAAAGATTTATTTGGGTCCTATGCCCATTTTTAAACCTTGTTGTCATCGGTGTGTACAGAGTTCACCCTCTCTTTTTACCTTTGCCTGGTCCTAGTGGTTGAACTTGAGTTGCTAGGCTTATTCAAGTGCCTTTTCATCACAGGCCCACATCATTTCATTTTTGAAATGTCAAGAGATAATAAATCCTCAGTAGAATTATAATTTGCACATTTCCTGCACTGAATTCTTTCCAGTTTGTTGGTGGTATACAAGAATCACAGTTAATTTTGGTGTACTTTAGCTTATCTGTTTTTTCTTTTATTTGTAATTTTACTACCAAATTAGACAAACATCATCTTGACAAAGGTCATCAAGATATTTTCTTCCAAACGTTTTAAAATTTTAGCTTTTACATTTATGTCCTTGATGCATTTTGAATTTGTATTTGTATGTGGTGAGCAGGAACTTAGTGCATAGTTTTTTCCATTTGCCTGCGGTTTATCAAAGGTAACTAATTATTTACACAGTTTTTAACTAAAGTATCAGTCAGCCTGAATAATTGGGATATATGTATGGTATAGAAAGTAGCCAGAAATATCATATTTTTAAGTTAGTGTTTTTTAAATTTTTCTGTAATTAAGTTGCTATGTTTATATATTTGATTAAGCATTGAATTCCTAAAAGTTTTCATGTGGACTTAAGCATGAGTTCAGTAATATTAATTCACTGTTGTTTATTTTTTCATCTCTTGGCTTTTACTATAGCCCAGGCTGAGCTGGCACACATTCTATAGCCAAGGCTGGCCTTGATAGTAAGGTGTGAGCCACTACAATTGGCGTCATTTATTCTTTTCTTTTGACTTAATATTTTACATCCATGTTTTCAAGACTAATAATAACTTTAGGGTGATTCCATGGAACTTGTCACAGAGAGACTGACTAGAAGTCTTGTTTGTCTGCTCAGTGGGAAGTTATAAGGAGCAGTGTTGATCATTGTCCAGTGTAGATTAACTATTCCTGCTTCAGCCAAGTTGCTGAAATATTCTAGTATGTAGGGAGACTGATTTAAACCATAAATATTTTCTTACAAAAGTAAACTTTCTCATAAGTTTGTTAAAATACTGATTCTTTGTAATTCTTGTATTTTGTCAGGTTGCAATGAATGTGTATGAGTTATCATCAGCTGCTGGATTACCGTGTGAGATTGATCCTGCCTTAGTCGTAGCTCTTTCCTCACAAAAATCAGGTAAAATGTATTAGCAGATATGTAGTATTCCTATTAAAATTATAGAGCAGCCTAGGTGTGCAAGTGGCACTTAGTTTTACAAATGTCTTCTTAATGTTAAGCTTTAATTTTTTCAATTGGAACACATCAAGATAGAAAAGACAAAATGCCTTATTTTTTGGAGTCTTTCTTTGGCTTGCTCATATAAACTGGACCATATTACTAGATGAGGCTGTTAAAGCCATTTAGTATAGATGCATCAGTGCAGAGGAACAACACCATTTCAGCTATAATGAGCTCAGGGAGGAGGAAGAACCACATAGAAACTAAGGTGAGAGGACTGTGGAGTTAGAGAAAAACAAGCAAAAGCTAGAAAAAAAGTGGAAAGGGACTCATCAGCTGTGCAGCTTCAGTGAGCTGTGATAAGGAGGTTGGTGTCGGGGGAGTTCAGTGCAGCAACACTCAGATGAATGGATAAAGGGGGCTGCAGATGCTGTTAGAAACAGCTCTGTCAGGAACAGGGACATCAAGTTGGAGGTAAGAGGAAAGTCAGGCTTCCTTGTTGCCTTGGGAATCATAGGTAGGCCCTGCACATTCCACACTTTAGCTTTACCCCAGCTTATGAGAAGGACTTCTGAGATGGAGAGGTTGAGAACATTTGTATGCTAGTGAAAGACCGTCCTTATGATAGCCAGGAAGTTGATAACTAGGAAACAGTGTCCTATTTTAATTATAATGGATAATCATTGTAAAAAATAGTTGACATATATTAATGACCATTTAGAAATTTTAAGGTCAGCCTTTTGAAACATAATACCAAAAGTGTTCTACATAATTCTAGATTTGTCTACAGTGTAAATAGGTTTTGTTTTATTAGTATTGAAATTCCCTTCTCCACTCTTATTTTATATTATGGGTGATTTGTCTGCACTTATATATCCGCCATATATAAGTGCATGCCGGGTGCCTAAGGAGTAAAGAAGAGGGCATCAGCCCTTGGAAGGGGAGTTAGAGATGGTTGTGAGCCATCTCTACCCTCCTTTTCGATTCTTTTGAGTCAAAGTATAGTCTTGAGTTAATTAGTTTTCTTACTAGTTACTCTTTGTTTTCATGATTGAAGTACTGTATTGTTGCTTATAGGTATTTTTTATGATCAACCAAAATTTTAAAATACTATATGATTTGGTTTTTCTTTTCCTATGATCAGTCGATAATTACATACAATTACAAACTGCAGGGTAACTAGAATTTCCCAGGTATCAAGTCAAGTACTAGACAGAACAATTTAAATACCATAAATATTTCAGTAAAGGTTATTGTCTTACAGCTATAGAGTATGCTAGATATTCTCATTCATAACTGCTCCCTCTTGTTTTCTAGAATGGAGAAGTAGATAATGCAGTCCCATTTTCAATATTGATATTCTTTAAGCAGTATATTTTAAATGATATTCATAGCTATCTTAGAGAAAGAAAAGGATTTTTTTCTTTGGTAAATTTTCAGATTATGAGATATAAAAATTTATAAATGGCAACAGATATGGTGCTCTCATAATTTGTTTTATCAGTTTTCAGTTAGGAAATGTAGATTAAAGTTTATATTTCCTTTATTGTTTTTCTAGGTTGGATTATTAACTTTTAAATAATCTTGAGAAAAGCTTGATTTTTATTCCTCATTGTTTCTCTAGAGAATATTAGTCCAGAAGAAGAATATAAGATTGCTTGCCTCCTGATGGTCTTTGTAGCAGTCTCCTTGCCTACACTGGCCAGCAATGTGATGTCGCAGTACAGCCCTGCCATAGAAGGTACCTGGCTTACACTTGTTGGGACACTGAAAGATCATTGGCTTTAATGTTATATATACTTTTTGCTTTAGCTAAATGTAATGTTCTTTTCTGATAAAATATAGATTAAGTTCTGCCAAATAGTAGCTTTGCAATGGACATCTGTTTCTTTTTTGAAGAGGATGGTGTGCATGCCCAGGTCATGGGGTGATTTTAGGGATTGAGAGACGTTATTCTCTAAAGCAGCTTAGTCTTCATCATGTACGTTTCCAAGGTGTACATCTTAGTGTCACACTTCAAGAGTGTTTACCTGCTAATGAAATACTGACCTGATCATTACTTGCATCCTCAATTCAAAAACACTCAATCCTCAGAAAAGGAAGAAAGTAAATCATGTTGCATCCTAACTTTTAGACATAACTGCTATTTTTGTAGTCTGAGGAGTCATTAAAGGCTTGCCTTCTGAGGTCACACAAACTGCAAAATCCTGTTTGTACTTTCTCAGGGCACTGCAACAATATACATTGTTTGGCCAAAGCCATCAACCAGATTGCTGCAGCTTTGTTTACCATTCACAAAGGAAGTATTGAAGACCGACTTAAAGAATTCCTGGCGGTATGTCTACTCAAATATCAGAACTCGTGACATTTTACAAAGAAAACAAAATTTACCTAACAGTAAATTCCCATTACTTTTACATTTTATTTAGTGTTTGTTTTCCAGTGATAGTTTTGTTCTCAGTTCTGTAGGCTGCCATTCTGTCTTGTTGAGTATGTCCTTTGACTTACAGAAGCTTTTCAATTTTGGGAGGTCCCATTTATTAATTGTTGATCTCAGTATCTACACTACTGGTATTATGTTCAGGAAGCTTTTCCTGATTTTTCTATCTGTCCACAGAAAGCCTTTAAAATAATGCATTCATAACTATCCATGAGTTCCTCATATTGTTTGTGGTTCTTATTAAGCCATTGAAGGTTTAATGAATGTTACTGTGTTCATAATAACAAATAGTTTTTAATACTGTATTATGTCCAGGTTAGGGTTTGTTTGAATTGCTGGTTGATTACAGTCATATACCAGGAAAGTAGATTTGGCCATAATAAACTAAATAATACCCTAGTCAGATTGAATCGTGCCACATTAAATTTTTTCTCCTTTCCTCTCTACCTCCCTTTCTTCCTCCTTCCTTCCCTCCTTCCCTCCTTTATTACTAGGCTTTTTGAGACAGGGTTTCTATGTAGTCCTGGCTGTCCTGTTACTAAGTATATAGGCCAGGCTGGCCTCAAACTCATAGAGATCCACCTGCCTCCAGAGTGCTTAGATTAAAGACATATGCCACTATGCCTGGCCCAGCATTACATTTTCATTGTCTCTTTCTGCAGAAGTTCCGGATGGTCAGATGTTGTCTGTTAGTCATAAGGCTTTAAATTCAAACCCTTCTTGTAACATTTTTTTCTAGTTCTGGAATGTATGTGAACAATATGACTCTCTCCCACACTCTGGTTATGCTTTTATTTCTGAGATCCTTTTGTCCATCACTGTATTGTGGCATACACCATAGCTATAACCTTCAGTTTGACACATGGCAGCAGCACTAGAACAGATTTCCTTTTGCAGTTAGATTGATTTTTCTGGAGATTTCAGAGTCATGGCAGAAACTTACTTCCTGTGAGGATCTTGACATTTTCTTGTGAAGGAAAGACTGCTCCTCCTTGACCATACAAGTGCAAGCAGTACTGCTAGTGTATCGGCACCATTATATAGCAAGGCACCACTGGGACACACCAACTGCATTACCAAGTTATTCACCAAGTGACTAACAAGCAGGTGGATATGCTGGACAGAGGAACAACTCTGTTCCCAGAGAAGATGGAGCAGAATCTTACAAGATTCCATCTACTTAGAATGGCATGTAATTCAAATTTAGGAACTGGTTATTAGAAATTAGAAAATTCTAGAATTTTCTATTTTGTTTTCCAACCATGGTTGGCCAACAAAAGCAAAATTATTTGGGGGGGGCACTACTGTATAGTTATTGTAGATATTGGGAAAGGAGAAAAATAATTGGAATCATCTTAAGAAACAAACTTGAGGACAATGTCAAAGGAGTATTTGATTTTGTGTGTATGTGTGTGTGCATACATACATACATTGCATAATACATAATTGTTAGTTGATGTAAGGTCTCTCACTTGTCGTACATTATACATTGAATAATTGAAGCTTGTTGGGGCTTGAACCTTACTAAGAATGAACAAGTAGTTGAGCAGTGTTTTATTGCCAATCTCACTGATTGCATATATGTACTTTTAAGCTCGCGTCCTCCAGTCTACTGAAAATCGGCCAAGAGACAGATAAAACTACAACAAGAAATAGAGAATCTGTTTATTTGCTACTTGATATGGTATGTCTTAATTTAATTAACTTTTACTGATAACAAAAATTAATGCAGTACTTGACACACCTCTTCTTGGCAAGTGAAAGTTTTGTTGACATGTCATTCTGCTTTTGTTTCTTTTGCAGTTTTTGTATTTTCTCCATTTCTTTTGTTCACACCACCCAAACGGTACACTTAAAAATTCCTGCAAAGACTGACAGCACTCCCATGTAGCCATAGGTCCATCATAGGCACTAATAAGACCAAGGGTGAGCGCTTTGTGATGTCCTGAAAGGATGTATACAGGACTTGTATTTTCCTGTTAGGTGAAGTTCAGTTCTGTAGCTTGTATGTTTTCCGCCAGCCCGCCTGCCGCCGGTCTGGGCCCACAGCCGCACCAGCCCCAAATAACACACAGAGACTCTGTATTTGATACAGTCCTGTTGGCCAATTACCATTATTGTCTATGGGCTAGCTCTGTCTTGATTATTAACCCATTTCTACTTATCTAAGTATTTCCACGTGGCTCATCTTACCGGAGATCAGCGGGCCACATCTGATCTCTTTCAGCCCTCCATGCTGACTCCTCCCAACTACTTCCTCCTTCCTCCTAGTTTCTTAGCCCCTCCTATCTTCCTTTTCTATTGGCCACAGTGCTTTATTAATTAACAAGTATGAGAAACATATTTACAGAATAACATCTCCCATCACAGTTCTCTTGAGTTTTTTCATGGCTGAGTCTATGAATCTGCCGTGAGGCTCTTCTCAGAGTGATTTCCTTAGCCTTGGAGAATCAGCAGAACTCATAGCTTCATTTTCCCAGATGCTCTTCCCAATCACACATGTCTATATTAGTCTTTTTTTTTTTTCCTATTGAACATTCATAATTTACTGCTCTCATTTAATTATACTTGGTTTTATTTCTGTTACTTTCCTTTCTAGCTTGGTTTTGAGCCTCTTAAAATGTGCCATTACATTTTAAATAATTTTTGTATCATTTTTATGTTTAGAGTATTGCTGAGGATTTATGTTCCATTCGTTACTATTGATTAAAGTGCCATTTAAAAATATTTTGATAGGATTCACTGTGGCACATTTGTATTTTAGATTTTGAAATAAAATAGTTTGTATCTGTTTATAATGTAAAGAATATAAAGCTATTTACTACTCTCATTGAGTGAGTAACTTGAATTTTGACTTTTTTTTTTTTTTACACTTTTCCAGATTGTACAGGAATCACCATTCCTAACAATGGATCTCTTGGAATCTTGTTTTCCTTATGTATTGCTGCGAAACGCATACCATGCTGTCTACAAACAAAGTGTTACATCTTCTGCATAGAATACTTACTCAAGACAAGCACGCGTTTTTGTTGCCTTGTTTTATCTGTAAACTGTGGAACTATTTTACCTTAAAGCCTGAAAACAGTTTTGTGGATCAAATTTTCTTCATGCCGTTGTATTTTCTGATCATTGGCTTCCTAATATGGTTGTACTATGATATACTTGGTTGATTTAGTTGCACATTCTCAAAACTCAGTGAAATTCTATGATTTTAGAGTATCATTTGTTTTGAAATACCATAACACTATGTTTTTGATAACTGATAATGGAAAAAAAACTTGCTTGTTTATTTCTGAAGATGAATTGTATCTAGTGATTATTTTAGATAGTGATATGATAGCACTCATCTGTGTGTAAATTATTTCATATAGGGAGAGTTCTGACCTGTACCTATGGTTCTTACTGAGATCAAGACTGGATGTCCATTTCTGTGATGCTTACAAATACATTTATACTTTATTTTGATCATTTGCCAAACTAAATACTCTAACACTGTTTAACCTTAGAAATGTTAGACAACTTGAGCATTGGAAGCAGATTCTGAACTTCGCAACAGCAGCATTTGCTGTTGCCTGTAGAAAGCCTACTGATAATCTCATCCTATGCTGCCCAATTGACATCAGCACTACCATGTACCCTGCTGTATAATAGACAAACAAGACACTTGTCAACTGTTGATACAGGTGTTAGTCCCAAACTACTTTTTATATGTTTTAAATTTTGAAATTCAAGTGTATCTGCCATAACATAAATAAACACTAGACTGTAGCACATTTTGAATTATTTCTTTAAGATCTTTGCAAATTTATTCAACAATATGAAATTTTTAGTTTAACTTTGTTTAAAATAAACATAGGTTTAGGAATATCTTAGAACATTTGATAGCAGATCCATTATTACATAATTTGTTTAAATTAGGCAATATTCCACTGGGGGAGGGCTGAAATTAGGAAATAAGACTACATGACACTGTTTTAAAGATAGGAACTAAAAGAAAGCATATGTGTGCCTGCCCGAGTGGTCATTGGCTTGCTAATTTTATCTATTATCAAGTGGATTTGTTGAAGGATAAGGAAAAATGGAGTGGCCATGGAGCTAGTACTGTGTTGTTAAGGACTGTGTTGTTAGGGACCAGTACTGGGTGGGAGGGTCACAGAGTGTTTCTGCTTTGAGGTTGGCATGAACAGCAGAGCATCACGTTCAGGTTTTGCCTTCTGATTGATATAAGATAACCTCTTCAGCTCTGTCTGGAAAGCACAGAGAGCTACTGTTCATAGCTGCTTATATACATTGCTAACATTACTTCCAAACTCATTGAGCCACTTATATATGATACTTTGTAATTGCTTTCAACTCATGCTAAGGTTGCCTCCAAATTGTTAAGATTTCTTTTTATCCCTTAGTGACTAACCAGTAAGCACATTTCCCTTTCAATGTGGCTTGAATATTTGTTTGTTGATAGTGATATAATTTTATTGAGGCACTCTCATAAACTTTATTTGGTACTTGATATTTTCAGGAATCATAACATTGCTCCTTTTCAAAATACCTTGCATTTAGAAAAAAAAAAAGTAGAAAGTTGATGTTTTCTTATGCATTTACTGTATCATACAATAACTTGAAAAGTATTATCCACAAACTTGTGTTTCCCCAAGCTTCACAAATTGAAGCATAATCTCCAATGCAGTGATGGAATAGGTCTGTGGGAGGTGGTTGTGGCTGGAGGGAGGAGTTCATTATGCCTGCCACTATATGAGGACACAAGAAGGAAGCACTGTCTCTGGACCAGCAGGCAGGCCTTGAAGACAACTGATCTGGCAACATATCAATCTGGAGATTCCTTAATATCAACCACCCAGTTACAACCCTCACAGACTGACATCCTGGCTCTGGAGGTCTAACTGGAGCAGTGGAACTTGCTTTCAAGATGAAAATACTGCTTCTGAATGTGCAGTTAAGTGTGATGGTATACACACCAGTTAATAGAAAAACTATAACAAGTGTCACATAAATGCTTGCATTCTAAAGACATAAAAGGGGAGTTCAAGTTTACAGCTAAAATGAGTATATTCATTTAAGCATTGAATTGTTAATAAATGAGAATGCCAACCTAAAGAAGGAGACAACACCGGATTAAGAGTTCCAGACCAGCTTGGGCTATGTAGTGAGACCTGCTTAACTATGTTCATAGCAGTTTATTCATAATAGCCAGAACACGTAAACAAACCTAGATGCCCCTCAACTGAAGAATGGTTAAAGAAAATATACAGTTACACAATGGAGTATTACTTAGTTGTTAGAAAAAAAATAGCATAATGAAATTTGAAGACAAATGGATGGACCTAGAAATCATCCTCAGTGAGATAACCCAGACCCAGAAAGACATAGTATGTACTCATTTATAAGTGGCTATAATCATGCTACAATCCACAGTCCCAGAGAGTCTAGATAACAAGGTGGGCCCAAGGGAGAACACATGCATCTCCCTGAGAAGGGGAAATAGAGTTCTTGTGAATGGACTGGGGGCAAGTGGGGATGGAAACATGAGGGATGAGGTTGGGGTAGGTGGAAGGGGAAAATGCTGGAAAGAAGGGGTAGCATTTGGGGTCAGGTAGAAACCTGGTGCAAGGGAAACTCAGGAATCTACAAGGATGGCCCTAGCTAAGACTCCTAGCAATAGTAGCTATGTAGCCTGTAGCCATCTCCTGTAACCAGGCAAGACTTCCAATGGAGGGACTGGGACATCAACCCAGCGACATAACTTTTGAGCAACAGTCTGTTCTACCTTATGGAATGTGCTGGGTTAAGAGTGGCCAACCAGTGACTGGTCCAGTCTGAGACCCATGTCATGAGAGTGAGCCCACTCCTGACACTGCATGGAGCACAAGAACCCACAGGCTGGATGGCCTAGAGACCTAGAATAGAACCAAACCTGATTGGAGGAAAAAAAAGTCAACATAATGGTACCTAACAATGTTATGCTGTACTCATAGATTGGTGACTAACCTAATTGTTATCAGAGAGCCTTCACCTAGTAACCGATGATAACATGCAGAAACCCATAGCCAAACATCAGGCTAAACTTGGAATCCTGCTGAAGAAAGGGAGGAAGGATTGTTTGAGCCAGTATGTCAAGGACATCACAAGAAAACCCACAGAAATAACTAACCTTCAGCTCATAGGAACTCACAGAGTCTAAACTGACAACCAGAGAGCCTGCATGGGACTGACCTAGGCCCTCTGCATATATGTTACAGTTGTGTAGCTTGATCTATTTATAAGACTCTTAACAGTAGAAGCATGGGCTGTCCCTAACCTTTGGCTGGCTCTTGGGAACCTATTCCTCATACTGGATTGCCTTGCCCAGCTTAGTAGGTAGGTGCTTAGTCCTACCACGACTTTACGTGGCATATTTTGTTGATACTCATATGAGTCCTGCCCCTTTCTAAACAGAAATGAGGAGTGGGGGAAGAAGAGGAGGAATGGGGAAACTGCAGTCAGGATGTAAAATAAAATTAATGGAAATAACAAATGAAAAAGGGAGCTCGATTGCTTACAGATTAACTATGGTAATAACCTATATGATGTTGGTATACATGTTGTGGGCTTCCTAAAGCATGATGAAGCAGTCATTTAATTACTTGTTTGACCTTGCAAAGGCTAACACTAAGGAGTAAAATACACTACTTCCCAGGTTGGAGCTGTAATTTCATTCCTAATTTTCACTTACAGTCCCAGTTTACAAGGATCTTGTGTGCAGTGTAATGCAAGGTCCAGCTGGAAGAACTTGGGGTGGCAAGGCAAAGAAAAATTTGACCTTGGCTGATGCTAGTGACTGTCCATGCTAACAATACTGGCTGGAGCAATAATGAGAGTAATGTTTTTTGAGAGCTTTCTATGCATTACATTATGCTGTATTTTATTTAATGTAACCTTAAGTATCGATCATTTAGTTCTCAGTCCTATACTTTTACTGGTGTGGTTACTGAAGCTCAAAAAATAAAGACATTTGTATAAACACTGCAAGGAACCCAAGTGAAAATGAAAACCTAGTCAGCAGTATTTAACGCTTTTGTTTGTACTAAAGTGCAAGGCATAGAAAGCAACACTTAGGTTCTTATACTACTCAAGTCCTGTTCATTTCTTCTCAACCAAATTGTTCACTAGCAAATTTACCCAACTGCCATAAATGAGTGAGGAACTGTCTCTCAAATAGGTCTCCTGCACAGTATCAATAGAATTATTGTAAAATATTGTTAAATGCATGAGTGCTGCATTTCTAACCCACACTTAACACTGTCATGCTCTTTTCAAAGTACTAAAAAGTTTCCTTGATGAATGACTGGGCCCATTCCTTGGTCCTTACTGATCGTAATTGTGTTATTTGCATCTGTCACTCCTGTTGACCTCAGCTGCATGTATTAAACCAAATTCCTTACCTCTGTTTCCATGTTACAGGAATCTGAATACTTTGAAATTCATGATCCTGATGGCTCTGCCTTAGTTTTCTGCATTTCTCTGACAGGTCCCCTGATAAAAGTAATTTAAGGAAATAAAGGAGGGTTTCCCTCACAGTTTGGGGGTATAGTCCATTCATGAGAATGTAACATGTTCATGTATAGCTATAATCTGAAAATTTCACATGATCTGAAATGAAAAAGAATGGTTTTCTTAATTTTAACATAGACAAGGGGAAATTAATCTTAAGACTGTTGTGGCATATATACATGTATATATATACATACATGTATATATATTGCATGTATTCTACATGTATCTTGTATCAGATATAGAGCTTATACCTTCAAATGTCATTGTGACACTCAAATCAGTTATTGTTAATTGTTCTTTGGAAGCCCCTCCCCTTTTCTGCATGCTGTTCCCTACCTATACAATGGAATGTTCTTTTACATTCTAGCTGGTAAACTCCTGATCGTGTTGTAGGTATTGAGTTCAAGTATCAATAACCCGGTTCTTTAATGCACCATTCTGTTTCTTTCCAACCTTGCAAATGCCTTTATAATAGAGCCTACTAAATCATAATATGGTTGTTACATGCTATTGTCTCATTCTGTATCTTGAGGTTAGGGTCTGTTATTTCACCTTCCTGTATGGTCAGATCTCCACCCCTGGGTAGCTCAGAAACTATGATGTGATGTAGACATGGTGGTGGCTAGGCAGATGCTGCAGATCTGCTTTGGTAGTGTTGCCCTTTGTTTCACTTCATGTGGGGACCGGGTGATTATATTGCTCTTGGTACTGGTGGGGTTACTGAGCATCGTGAGTTACAGGAAATGAGAGGATTCCCAGGGCCTGAAATACTGAGGTCTCAATGGTAACAGAAAAATGGTTTTGGCTATTTTGTACAGCAAGATAATTCACTTGCCTAGGAGTTTTGAGGAAGAGGAATGATTGCATTGGTGGGACATCAAAAATATTTTCCTTGTTGCAGAAAACAATTAATTTGAAAACATCAAGAAAATATTGAAAAGCAAAGAAGAACCAAAGAGGAATCACAAAACAATCCTTGACGTAACTGCACATGAATAAATGATAATTTCCATCCTGGTGACTCAGCTCTAACTGGGGTCAGTACTTCATAAAAAAAAGTGCTGGGGCTTTGTTGCACTTAACTGTAATCTTACCCCTGTGCTGCAATTCCTCCTGCACTCAGCCTGGCCTGGTGATCTGATGTCGCCAAGCACAAGGGATTAACAAGCCTTGACATTTTATCCTATCAATATAATACACCAGCTTTTCTCAAGATTGCACTGGCTGTTTCTTTGGCAGCTGATCACACAGGGAGAACCGTAGGGGCTCCTAGGCTTTCAAGACAGCAGAACAACCTTGGAGAATGAATGTCCTGGATGCTGCAGGTCACAGCTCCCAGAAGTGACTAAAGGTGGCAGCTGATGGCCCCTGGAGCCTGGAGTGAGCTCTACTATTTCTGTCACAGGTCCAGATGCTACTGAGAAGTGAACTGTGTCAAACCCCCTTTCCAAAGGAGACTACTATTCTGATCTAGATTCTCTTCAGCTGTGAGCCATGAATCTTTTTCAAAACAAGTGGTTGAGGCCCACATAGAGTCTCACAACTGGGGGGGGGGGGAGAGGATGTTGGATTTTTTTATATGTGTATTTGAAGCTACATTTTTATGTAAAATCTTTTTTCATTTTATATACTAACCACAATTCCTCCTCCCTCCACTTCTCCCACCTCCTTCCCCCAACACACCCCTGTCCACTCCTCAGAGGGGGTAAGGCCTTTTTAGGGGGTCAACAAAGTTTGGCATACCAAGTAGAGACAGGACAGCACAGCACCCACCCTCCTTCCCCCAATATCAAGGCTGAGCAAGGTATCCCACCATAGGGAATGGGCTCCAAAAAGCTAGTTCATGCACCTGGGATAGGTTCTGTTCCCATTGCCAGGGGCCCCCTTAACAGGTCAAGCCACATAACTCACCCACATTCAGAGGGCCTAGTATGATCGCATGCAAGTTCCCCAGCTATCAGTCTGTGAGCTCCCACTAGCTTGGGTCAGCTGTCTCTGTGGTTTCCCCATTATGATCTTGACTCCCCCACCCTGTCTATATGATTCCTCCTCCCTGGGGTAACCCAGCTACAAAAAGACAAACATGGTATGTACTCACTCATAAGTGGACATTAGACATAAAGCAAAGGATAACCAGGCTACAATCTATAGTCTCAGAGAAGCTAGGTAAAAAGGGGGACCCTAAGAAGGACACACATGGAGGGCCCCAGGAATAGAAAATAGTTAAGATTTCCTGAGCAAACTGGGAGGGGGCGGGTAGAAGAGAGGAGATGGGGGGGGTGGAAACATGAGAAATTGAGAAGGCTGAGTTGAGGGAGGGAGGGGCAGAGGAGAAGATCAATGAAAGAGATTATCCTGATAGAAGGAGCCAGTACAGGATTAGGGAGAAACCTGGTGCTAGGGAAATTCCAAGGAATCCACAGGGATGGCCCCTGCTAAGACTCCTAGCAATAGTGGAGAGGGGGTCTGAACTGGTCTTCCCTTTAATCAGATTAGTGACTACCCTAATTATCATCATAGAAGCTACATCCAGTAACTGATGGAAGCAGATGCAGTGATCCACAGCCAAACACCAGGCTGAGCTCCTGGAGTTCAGTTGAAAATGCAGTGTTTTGAGAACAGCTTCCAAAGCCCAAACCACACTATGAACACCTGTTCTTGAGGTTATGACTCATGATTACTTTACCATACCTTGAGAAGTAAAAATTCCCAAGTGTACACAGAAGACCAGCACCCAAGACAAGGTTCCTCCCTCCCAGTGTTACAGGGAGGAGAACTTGAGAATTCCTAAAGCCCTGGGACAAGAACCCAAATAGAGGTGACAGCCATAAAGTGCGCTGACAACCAGTGAGACAAGATTCCTGCTTCAAATCATCAGATATGGTCTTAGTTTTATCACCCTTTACAAACTCAAATTTTAAATTTATTTTAAATTTGGTGTGTGTGTGTGTGTGTGTGTGTGTGTGTGTGTGTGTGTGTGTGTGTGTGTGTGTGTGTGTGTGTGTGTGTGTGTGTATACACACCATGCCATACATGTGCAGTCAGAGAACTACTTGTGGGAATTGGTTCTCTCTATCATCTAATCCCCAGGGATTAGATTTAGGTCATTGTCTTAGAGTTTCTATTACCGCAATTCTATTACTGCAATGAAACACCATGACCAAAAGCAAGTAGGGGAGGGAAGGGTTTACTTGGTTTATATTTCAACATTCTAGTCCATTGCTGAAGGAAGTCAGGACAGGAACTCAAGTAGGTCAGGAACCTAGAGGCAGGAACTGATGTAGAGGCCATACAGGAATGCTGCTTATTGGCCTGCTCAACCTGCTTTTTTTTTTTTTTTTTTTGAGACAATTTCTTTGTATTGCTCTGAAGGGTGTCCTAAAACTAGCTCTGTAGACCAGGCTGGCCTCGAACTCAAAGTGATCTGCCTGTCTCTGTCTCCAGAGTACTAGGATTAAAGATGTGTGCCACCAATGCTGGGCACTCAGCCTGCTTTCTTATAGCACCCAGGAACACCAGCCCAGGGATGGCACCACCCATAATGGCTGGCCCCTCCTCCCTAAATCCCTAATTAAGAAAATGCTCTAAGGAGATAAATACATAATTAATTAATTAAAGCTTGGAATGGTTTCTAGTATGCTTACAGCGAACAACTATTTTCTGAATAATTATACAGTAGAACCTGTTTGATATCTAAACAATTGTGATTAATTTTTAATATACAATGATTGCTACTCTGCCTTTTCTTTTTGCAGTCCTGTAGACTGAACTCATGACCTGCTCCTGGGAGGCAAGGACTTTACTACTGGGTGACATTCTCAACTCTTTAAACTGCCTTATCTTTTAATGATTGATTTGTCAAGTTTCCACTTACAAGCAACGTTAAGAGCAAAGTTAAACACCAGTTTCCTGCTTTAAATGTATGCATCTTGGCAGCAGTTAGATAGATCTGTCTAGAGCTTAAAACTCTGCAACTTTATCTCCTGCTTTTCTTCTCATCACATATAAACTGTAAAACTGTAAATCTAGTATGGATTACTAGAGATAGTAATAGATAGTAATCCATACCTTAGCATCAGTTTATTAAATTTTTTTTAATGAAAAATACCTACTATGTGTTTAATATAGGGGACAGATGACAAAATACAAAACCATCCTAAGGAAAAGACTAGATTTGTCTGTGGTTTTGTGTTGTACCCCTAATTTCATTCAGAGGAGATTATACTTTCAGGGACACTTTAAGCTAAAAGTCTCATGGAGTAAGGGCTGGGCAGGCATTGGAAAATTAATTGTGCTTGGAAATTATGAGAGCAGAAACCACCAGGAAATTGATCAGGAAAGAAAAATAGAGAAAATACATTGTGTTAGCTTTTTGTCACTGTGATAAAACGCCACGGTCAAGGCAACACATGGAAAAGTGTTAAGCGTCCATGATGGTTTGAACAGCATGGCAGTGGGAGACAGGTGGCAGGCATGGAGGTTAGAGCAGCAAACAGCCCTCATCTTGAAGAGCAAGTACAAAGCAGAGAAAAGCAAACTGAAAAAAGACACAGTCTTTAAACTCTGAAAGCCTGTCTCCAGTGACACACTTCCTCCAACAAGGTCACACCTCCTAAACATCCTCAAATGTGAGAACCAAATATTCAAATACATGAATGTCCTATGGAGGACATTCTCGTTCAAATCACCATATGCCCAAAAAGAAGCCGGAGAGGCAGAGGAGGAGAAACCAGCCAAATTATTTTTTAACCTGAATTAATTTGACTAGACTTGTCTTGCAGCCAAAGGGCTCTGAAGAAAATGTCGGCAATAACTATTTGCTGAATGAATGAGTTCATGCACATTATTTCACAGTGTCTGCAAGAACCAGGTATGCTTCCTGATGTCACAGAATTTAAAAATTAGTGAAGGGGACATTTCCCTTTGCCCATAACATAAATCTTAACAGTTCTCATGTATGCAGGAGGCAGACAGTCAAACAAAGAATGAGTGTTCAGCATGACTGTGTCAAAACCCAGCAGAGACTCCAATGAGAGTCTCAGTGTTATTAATCATAGCCAATGCATTAGTGGATACCTTTGAAAATTAACCTACTATCTCTCCCTGGCAAACAGAACGAGTTGCATTGCTCCTCCTTCCCTCTTTGGAATGCAGTTACTATATCCAGTACACATATTTTAATTTTGTTAAGGGATGTCCAAAAGAGTAAGTGGAATGCTACAAATGTTGAAGTACATGTTTATCCCAGTGACTAAATAGTAATAGGTCATCTTGTCAACTGTGATGTAGCATTCCAATTGAACCCTTATTACGGCTAAGAGGAAAGCCCTTGCAATTGTAGATTCTTCAAAGCAGGAAAGGGACATAGTTCCCTATCACAGAGCATGGCTGAGCTTGTTGAATATGCTTTTCATATTTTATATTATCTCATGTTTTTCTGGGAAAAGTGCCTTTCTTGAACATGCAACTTTGTACCTCAAAATATAAGGTGCTAAAAGATGCCCTGGCCTTTCAAGGACAGGACAAAGCTCACAGTGGAACCTCTTTGATCCCTGCTGGCTTTTTAACTGAAAGGTTTTAAGACATCTTTTGGCATAGTCAGAAGCAGGACTGTAGTGGCTGTTTATAGTAAGTAGATTTTATCATCGGATAAGAAAGTATTTGTTGAAGCCAATTTATTAATGCTTGATGAGCAGCATGTTGCCCTACAGGCATTTTTTTTCTCACATCAAAACTCTCTTCCTTTTTTTAAACTGACATCTAAAGATATTAAAAACAAGTCTTTATTTTCTTTTCCAACCCATCATATGCTGAGAAGTAGGACTTCTGTGGTTTGTTTTGTTTTCCATGATGTAAATGATACCATATCTACTCAGTTGGCCACAAGCTTTTAAGGGCTAAGTTTGTTTGCTAAATTGTTTGCATTTCCTGCTCAACCAAAAGAATTCAAAGTCATGAAGTGTCTATTGTGAAAATACATGAATAATACAAAAGCTGTTCTCAAGAGGCCTGTCAGAGTGAGTGTCAATGCAGTACCTGGTCTCTACTGATCTCATGGAAAAATAGAGCTGTATCAAAATCATGGAGGCACTTTCTCCTCACTTTTTTTTTAGTCAATAAATTCCCTCACCAATAAAAACAGGTGCTTCCCAGCATAATCTTTCATTTAAGTGGAATAAAGAGGAGTGGAGTAGGGATGTGTCGCAAACTAACTGATAACTCTGCCATCTTCAAATCATGATGATGGTTTGAAGTGACAGAGTAATGGCCTGTATGTTCATAGTTTGGGGAGTTTGTATATCAGTATTTTCATATGGTCAGTTTATAACAGTACATAAAGTCTGCATTAGCTCTGTGGCTTAATAAAATCATAAGTTGTAGGCTTTACTGTGGGTTGAACCCCTTCCCATGTACTTGATTCTGTATTACATAGGGGGTGGTGAAAGTATGATAACCTAAGGATACATACAGTCAGATGCCACAAGCTACTCCACTTTTGAGTCAGATGCAGGAGGAAGGTAAAGGCTCTAGGAACCATTACTGATGGGTTTAACTATGCCTCATTCTCACACAAGTTGAGGCTTGGCCCTGGTTTAATGGTGTTGAGGCCTTTAAAGTCCTGAATTCTTGCTCACACTTGGCAGACTGCTCATCACAAGAAAGGTTTGTTGTGAAGGGCACTTGGCACCTCCCCATTCTTGTACAAGTGATTTTCATGTTTGTTCTCCACCCTCGAAGGTGATCAGGCCATATAAATCAGCCAAGCTCATTATTTTATTATAGCTAGCCTAAATCCACTATGAAATGCTCTCCCATTTCCCTTTGTATTTTGGCCTTCACAAATCCCCATTCCACTTATTTTAACAGACACCAAATGAATCAGAATTCGTGATATTTGCCCAGGAGGATATTTGGCCTTACACTAAATCTGTTGATGGCAATGATCTGTAGTAAAGGTCTTTCTTAGGCATTCGTTGAAACTCAGCTCATGTTAAATATCTAGCTCCATTCTCAATGAAAAACCAAGTTCAAAATGAAGAACAAATTGCGCATGGTAGTGTACTCCTATAATCTCAGCACTTAGAGGAATGAAGCAAGAGGATTGCCATGAGTTTAAAACGGGTTTGGGCTTCAGAGTAAGACCCTATCTCAAAATGTGAACAAGAAATCAGGCACAGAAAGCTCTCTCTTCAAATCGTTTGTATTTTTACTACTTTGCATTTTAAACTTAGTCTCTGGGAAAATCTTGTCTTATAAATGTTTGATTACAAGCCGGGTCATAATGGCACATGCCTTTAATCCTGGCACGCAGGAGACAAAGGCAGGTGGAGCTTTGAGAGTTCGAGACTAGCCTGGTCTACAAAGCAAGTTTCAGGATAGCCGGAGGAACTGTTATACAAAGAAAAAAAAAAAAAAGACAGACAGACAGGAAGAAAAAAAGGAAGAAAAGGAGGGAAGGAGGGAAGGAGGGAGGGAGGGAGAGAAGGAGAGACGGAGGAAGGAAGGGAGAAAGGAAATGTCAGATCCCTTAATTAAAAAATTACATGGAAATTCAGTAAATCTATGTCTATCAACACATGATAAATGAAGGAACAAATGTGGTTCACAATGAAATTTTAATCAGCCTTAGAAAGGGAGAAATTGACACATGCAGCAACATGAGTGAAGAGTCAAGATGTGCTAAGTGAAACAAGCCAACTACAAGGCACGGATGTTGGGACTGCTCCTCTGTAAGGTGGTATTAAGAATAGTCAGTTCACAGAGATGAAATGTGGTGATATTTTATTTATGCTATAACAAATAAAGCTTGCCTGATGATCAGAGTGCAAAGCTTCTGCACTAGTTAGAGACAGAGGCCAGGCCATGGTGGCACACACCTTCAACCTCAGTATTTGGGAAACAGAGACAGATGGATCTCTGTTAGTTCAAGGCCACCCTGTGCTACATGAAATCGACCCAGACTAAAAGAAAAATAGAGTCCTCACAAAGGTGATCTCAGCACTTGAAGTGACATGCCTTTAATTCCAGCACTAAGGATGTGGAGACAAGAAGGCATATAGCTGGGCGGAGAGAGGACTATAAGGTGGCAGGAGACAGGAGCTCATGGCAGACAGGAGGCTGCAGTCTGAGGATGCAGTCTAAGGACAGGATCGCCCCTTTGGTCAGAGCATTGGTTGAGGTAAGAACTCTCTAGCAGCTGGCTGCTCTGCTTCTCTGATCCTTCAGCTTTCACTCCCTGATAGCTGACTCTGAGTTTCTATTATTAAGGACAATTAGGATTTGTGCTACAATGGAAAGTGACAGTTATTAGTGGAGGTAGGGGAGCAGACTGGCAAATGTGCAAACAAGAATCTCAGACCAGCTGAGCTGCCTGGAAGAGATGAAAGACACTCTCCAACCTGTTGGTCTACCAGGGACTGTAGTATGCTCCAGGTTCCAAGTTTTTGTGAGCTGTCATTCATGCTGAGATGGACTTTGGTGATGCCGCTGTCTTTCAATCATTTCTGCTCCTGTGGGTAATCCTCCACTCACATTCCTATAAGTCACCCCAATAACACTCATTGGTTCACCGAGTTGTACTTTGGTGTGCTCCCTTCTTTGATTTATTATTGGTTCCACATCTGGGGAGGGTAGATATTTATTTTGTATCCTCAAGAACAGTGTCATTTCTGTAGCTTCTATAGTTTTATCTTTCCTTTTAAGGACGTATTATGTGTCTGCTTGTATCTGCACATGAGTATAAGTGTCTTCAGAGGCCAGGCTGTCAAATCCCCTGGAACTGAGTTATAGAGCCACCTGATATGGGTGCCACCTGATATGGGTGCCAGGATCTGAGATTCTCTGGAAGAGCAGCAAATGCTCTTAAATCATTGCCACTCACAGTTTCATATTATACTAACTGCCTCCCATTCATTATAATTACATCCCTATGGAAAGCAAGTGAGAAAGCTAGTTCAGTAAACCCCCATTTCTTGCCTATAATACAGCTGGTAATTGGTAAGTTCCCAATCTTGGTTATTGAAGCACGGCCACAGTTCTGAATGGCTAATGTGTTCACAGAATTTATGACCAGAGACTACCTATGCTGTCCGCTTCTGCATCCCACAGGAGAACTGGCCATGGGAAAGAACATAAAGAACAGCCCGTCAGAACTGCTGGCGCCCAGCCCAGCATCAGGCTTCCCTTCATCTCTTTCAGGGGTAGCACAAATGGATGTAGAACATTGCTGCTAGTGCAGGTTGCTACCTGTGCTGACACAGACCCCCATGCCTGCCTGGGTAACTTAGCATGTTCTCTTCTCACTCAAAGGCCAGAGAGTGGTAAATTTCTCAAGCTACTCATACTAAATCTGGGAGTGAAACCAGACTCTAACCTGTGCTTAGATCTGGAGCTCCATTTAAAGGTTATGACACAGGTTCTTATCTTGGTCACTTTTCCTGTTGCTGTGACAAAATACAAAAAGCAATACTAGGACCAAAGGTTTACTCAGATGCACAGTTTGAGGGTACAACATCGTGGTCAGGAAGGTATGGTGACTAGAATGTGAGGTGGCTCTGTTAGCCAGGGTTCTCTGGAGAAATGGAACTGTGTGTGTGTGTGTGTGTGTGTGTGTGGGGGGGGGGGGGGGGTACATGCACATACACAGGGTGATAGGTTTTGGCCCTTCTATTCCAACAATGGATCTCTCCCCATGGTAAGTCCAAGAATCCTGTAGTTGTTCAGTCCACAGGGCTAGATGTCTCAGCTGAGGTTCGATATATGCCAAAACCCCCCAAAGAAGAAGGCTCTAATGGCAATGAAGGAATGGACTTACTAGCAAGGCCAACAGGCAAAGAGAGAGCGCTTCCTTCTGCCCTGTCCTTTATACAGGCTGCCATGAGAAGAAGTGACCCAAGTCAAAGGTGGGTCTCCTGACCTCAAGTGATATGGAGTTTAGGCGGGTCTTCTGGCCTCAAATGGACCAGTTAACTAAAAATCCCTCACAGGTGTACCTAGTGGCTTGGGTTTTTAGTTAATTCCTGATGTGGTCGAGTTGACAACCCAGAGTAGACGTCACAGAGAGATTGCTCAGCTCACTTTGCCTTTATCTTTGCATTCAGTCTCGAAGTCCAGCCTAAGGGGTGGTGCTGACCACATTCAGGATGGTTTTCTCTCCTCAGTTCACCATCTCTGGAAATATCAAAGAGATAGCTGGAGGTATGTCTGTTAGGTGCCTCTATGTCCAATCAAGGTGATAAGCTCAACCATCTCATTGTCATGTTTATACACACATGTGCTTTTCCTGATTTTAATAGCTCATATTACCCATTAGTTTTTTTTCTTTTTCCAAAGGAGATGGAGAAAGGACCCAGAACTATTGAAAAGCATTCCCTGTATAGAGTATCTGTTTAATGGATGTTTGCAGCATGGTGTGTTCTTGAAATAAGTAGTTCTTCAGTATAAAGCTTTTCGTGATGGTTTTCTCTGTTAGTAACCCCCAGTTAAGGAGGACAAGGTCAGCAGGTGTGTAAATATTTTTAAAAACCTTTTGCCTTTTCTTCAGAGCTCTCTGCTTTTCCTCCTCTACAATCTTTCCTGAAAGCTGAAAAATGCTATGTGGAAAAGGGTGAGAACATTGAATCCTAAATGGTTAGTTCTGGTTGTGATAAAGCCAAGATAAGGTTCACCATATCTTTAGTTGCTCTGGGTGGTGGTGGGGGTGCAGTAGAACCACATGGAGCT